>CM069911.1:82166098-82236970 GCA_036172215.1 Camellia granthamiana | reverse complement strand
TCTGGACTAGAGGTCGCAGACTCCATCGATCTGAGGATCTGGTAGACAGACAACCAGTGTTCCACTCTTTACCCCCGGGTTGCTAGACGGAGGATAGTAAGCGCAGTGTATCGGTACCGCGGTTGCCAGATCAGTGGTCCTTGAGTAGTCAGACTGAGATTTCCGAGTCCACTGTAGAGACAGATATACCGGTTATTCAGATAGATCAATACAATATGTCAGGCTTGGAGGAGATGGGTGCGTCAGCTCCAGGAGAGCATGACAAACCATGCAGCAAGACGCTGACCGTCAGGCAGAATTTGCCAAATAACAGGCCGTGGTTATGACCCAACAGGCAGAGTTAATCACTAGGCTACAGCAGCAAACTGGAGCATCTGCTTCACAACAGGTTCCTCCCCCACCAAGAGTTCCCATACTCGGGGAGACAACTAACGTCCAAGATGATACGGACATTCCAATCGGGCCGGCTCCGGCCCCCCATTTTTTACCTCAGCTGTCCAAAACACCCACCAACCTGCCAGATTCTTCCCTTCGAGTTCGAGACGGACCCCACAGCACTAAAAGTGAGCAAACTGGAAAAACTGTTCAAGAAGTCTCAAGGGGCTCATTCCATTCTGGACATTGAGGATGGGTTATACCGACTCGGACCGTGACTCTGCCGGACTGGTTTAAAATGCACACATCGACTGTTTCGACGGGTCTGGAGATCCTATGGTGCATTTGCGGTTGTTTTCAGACATACTAAGTCCGATGGGCCTCTCCCGATTACAGAAGCTTTCCCTGTTTGGCCGGACCCCTATCGGGTGTAGCGGCCATTTGGTATGTGAAGTTGGAATATTCTGTTAAGAGGAGCTGGGAATAGATGGCTGAGGCCTTTGTGGCTCAATACTCCTATAATACACAAATCGAGATTACGACTCGTGATCTCGAGACAACCAAGCAAGAGCCGAAGGAGAGTTTCTCCGATTTTGTGACCCGGGTGGAGGGCCAAGGCTTCGATGATGACCATCAGGCCTGTGGACAAGGATCAAATTCGGATGGTTGTGCGCAACCTCTAGCCCAAAGCTCATGCAGAACATGATCGTTCTCCCCCTCCCCACCTTTGCAGATCTACATGAGATAGGGGTGCAGATCGAGGATGCTATGAAACAAGGTCTGATTGACCAAGACAGAGAGCAACCTAGGAGGACTTTCAACCGCAGTGGAAATGCAGGCACAAGCAGTGCTGCAGCTGTTAGATCTTCAGATGTGAGTATGGTTACCACCACCAATACCCCAAGAACCCTTGCAGCTACGCCATTTACCGGTGCGTCCGGTAGTAGCTCGCAAATAGCTAGGTACGCACCCAAAGGCCAACGAACCTTCACTACACTAATACATGCCCCCTATCCAAAGCTCTGGGGGTTTTAATCAGAAAAGGGCACTTGAAGCCCCTGGAGCCACAGCCATTGCCAGAAAAAACTTCCCCCTCCCATAACCCAGCTAAGTACTGCACCTTTCACCAACAACATGGTCATGACACCGACCAGTGCTTCCGATTACGTCATGAGATTCAGGATCTCGTTGATAATAGGGTGATCGTGCCTCCAGAGAAACCCAATGTCACAACCAACCCTCTCCCACCACATAACCAAGCTCCACCCCCCAAACGCATCAATCTGATCCAAACTAGGGTTGTGTCATACGACCCTAGCATATATATCACCCCGTCCCCACCTACCCAAGCCGGAGGTGTTTCATTCCTAGCAGCACTGACTTGTGCATGATGGACATCTCCCAAACCCAACCCGGACCAGTTGGTGGTGACTATCGTAGATAGAACGGTGATTGGACTTCGGAGGAAAATGGGAGCATTGATTCAGGGTTTGAGGAGTCTGAAAGCTTGACTGAGGAGGTATACAACCTGAGCGGTTATATTACATCAGCAGGCCAAGTTAGGCCGAATGTGGAATTGCCCAGTAGAAGCAGAGGTTTGTGTAGTACAAGAGGATGGACTTAATCAAGGGCTAGATGACCTAGCGGACCTGGAAGAAGACATTGCAAATCTGCAGTTCTTTGAAGAGCAGGATTCAGGGGGACGTGGCAGTCAATTGGTTTGATGGGTTAGCAGAGTCTACTGGGTGGCTTGATGATCAACCTGATATTTGTGGAACGACCTCAGCTAGAACAAAGTCCGTCAGGGACGGGGACTTCATTTGTGTCCGGAAGGGCCAGGAATCAGTTTGCATAGCCGGAGAGCGCCGGGTGCTAAGAATTTCGCTCAGGATTTGGGCAGTTCGAATACAGGAGCTGTTGAACGATAGACTACCGGGAAGCATTTTGAGCGGGAAAGGTTCGAGGATTCTGAGAGAATCAGGAAAGCCAAAGCCCCTGAGGGGGACGGAACATGCTGTGTGCACAGGAACGGAGCGTGCTGCGGGCACAGAAGCAGGAGGTGCTGTGGGCATAGGAATAGTTAAAACGGAAGCCGGACAGGTGTCTGTTAGTTGCCAATGGCATGTGGTGGGAAGATGATGATCTATGTCTTGCCCACACAGATGAAGACTGGGGGAATAACCAGCCGGATGATACCTGGTATATTTGTGAGGTTGACCATATGACTAGGAGCAGGCGGTATTTCAAGCCCCCGCACTTAGATCAACCAGAAGCATCCGTGAAGGACAAGGAGGCAGAGAAGCAAAAAGATAAGCTGCATCGAAGAGGAGGCATGTGCTGAAACAGCTGAAGAAGATACAGGCAGACATCTCCATCTGGGGACTACTTATGGCTTCGAGAGTTCATAGACAGGTTGTCCTTTCTGCAATGGACAAAGCCAAACTCTCAATAGACACCACGCCCGAGCAGCTGGTGGGATTGGTCTTTCCGGGAGGGAGCTTCCCCGACGTTGACCTTTTCTGACAAGGAACTGCCGCCTGAGGGCGCAAACCACAACAAACCACTCTACATCTCTGTGGAGTATAGGGACAAATGGATACCGATAGTTCTTGTCAACACAGGATCCGCCATTAACGTGTGCCCGTCAAGGACGGCTTATGCAATCGAGTTGAAGCCCGCGGACTTTGTGCCAACTATCCAGGTGATAAGGGCCTACGACAACACTAGCAGAGAAGTAGCAGGGACTGTGCAGATTCAAACTAAGGTTGGTCCAGGACAACATGAGATTAACTTTCATGTCTTGGACGTTCCCGCAACCTTTAATTTACTCCTAGGGCGGCCGTGGTTGCACCAGGTGAAGGCAGTTTCTTTTACCCTGCACCAGATGTTGAAATACCCCTACAGGAAGGGGGTGGCCATTGTTTTTGGGAATTCGTCAATCCATCCGCCACCAGAGGTGTCTACACCGGTTTTGGAAATTGAGCATGGTACGGAGGATGTCTTCTTATTAGGATTCACCCTGGCCGAGGCCCGGGTCGTTCAGAACATCTTAGCTGTTGACGAGGGGATGTATGTCAGCGCGCAGTCTGTGTACCTCTATGAACAAGCTTCAACACATCCCCGGGATGGGATTAGGGAAGAGTGGCCGGAAGGGCATTGCAGTATCGGCCTTAGTGCCGCACAATCCGCATACCTTTGGTTTGGGTTATCTGCCTACCAAAGAGGACTGGGTGAGAAAAGGCAAAGAAATGGCCGAGAGAGGCAAAGCTAAGCAGACCGGAAAGCATTTTGATCTGATATGCATCGGCCCATCCAGGGTACCCTAAACGGACGCTTCGTTCGGGAAGGGGAAGACTTTCCATTCTGCGGCTTCCCAGAGCCATGGTTGAATACGGAAAAGAGACGCCTGCCGGGGTTTGAGATCTTCTTCGACCTGCAGTTATCCGAGGATGATGTTGCCGAAGAGCAGACAGACCCATCAGCTGAGGTTGAGCAATGTAAGGAAGTGGATTCCGAGAGCACCGAAATTGAAATGGGGGGTAGCACTAGCTTGTCTATTTTCAGATCCTCTGATCGTACAAAAGTGCTTGGGGGATAACTTCTCGGTATCCATGATCAGGAATGAAACGGCTGCGAGCCCACCGTCAAACATTTTGGATGCATCCATCGCACCCTCCCTCATCTGGCAATACGATGAGGGATTTTTATCAAGCAGCACCGGGTCAGGTAGTGAGCCGGAATCTGATTCCACCGAGTCTGTGGAGTCGGAATCAGGTTCCAGCTCGTCTGAGTCTGAGTCCGGTATTCCTGGGTGGTGACAACCCGAATGCCACAGTCCTGTCTAGGTCGTCTTTTTCTTTCTCTTTTGAGTCTGTTGTAACAGAGGAATCTGACGATTTGGAAGTGCTTAATGAGAATGAAATGGCTGTGGCTTCTGAGTACTTTTCCGTGCCTTTGATTTATTGTATTAATCAGGACTTTCAAAATTTTGATGAAAACGACGAGGATGAAATTCCTCCGGTTTTACAACGTTTAATTGATCAGGAGCAGAAGAGATTTGTTAAACCCTGGTTGATGAAATCACTATAGTTAATGTAGGTACTGAGAATGACCCGCGGGCTGGTCCAGATCGGGTCCACGTTGTCTTCGGAGGAGCGCAAGCTCTTAGTCACTTTATTAAAAGATTTCAAAGATGTTTTCGCGTGGTCCTACGAAGACATGCCTAGAATCAATCCTGAGATTGTACAGCACCGGATCCCTCTTGACCCCGAGGCCCGACCTGTCAAACAGAAGCTCAGAAGGATCCGCCCGGACTGGGCTCTCAAGATCAAAGAAGAGGTCACCAAGCAAATTGACGCAGGATTCCTGCTAGTATTTGAGTACCCAACTTGGTTGGCCAACATAGTTTCGGTGCCGAAGAAGGACGGCAGGATTCAGGTATGTGTGGATTTCAGAGATTGAACAAAGCCAGTCCGAAGGACGACTTTCCTTTGCAGCATATCGACGAGTTAGTGGACTTCACTGCGGGTATGCATTGCTCTCATTCATGGATGGATTCTCAGGCTACAATCAGATTGTAATGGCACCCGAAGACTGGGAAAAGACCGCTTTCACCACCCCCGTGGGGGACCTATTGTTATAGGGTGATGCCATTTGGGTTGAAAAACGCTGGAGCTATTTATAAACTTGTCGCGACCACAATATTGCACGACATGATCCACAAAGAGGTTGAGGTGTACGTGGACGACATGATTTTCAAGTCCAAAGAAAGAGTGGGCCACTACATCGCCTTGCAAAAGTTCTTCCAAAGGATCAGAGAATTCCGGTTGCGGTTGAATCCTCAGAAGTGTACGTTTGGTGTTACAGCAGGGAAAATGCTGGGGTTCTTGATTACACAAAGGGGCATCGAAGTCGACCCTTCCAAAATCAAGGCCATCTTAGAAATGCCACCACCAAGGACTGAAAAGGAGGTGCGAGGCTTTCTGGGTAAAATGCAATTCATAAGACAGTTTATCTCAAAATTAACCTTGACTTGTGAACCACTCTTTGGTTTCCTGAAGAAAGGAAAGAAATTCCAATGGGACGGCCGATGCCAAGCTGCTTTTGAACAGATTAAGCAATATTTACAGAACCCACCTGTGTTGTCACCGCCTGAGCTGGGGAAATCGTTGATTCTGTATCTTTTAGTGACTGAAACTACAATGGATTGCATGCTCGCACAAGAGTCAAAGGACAAAGTGGAGAGAGCTATCTACTACCTGAGCAAGAAGATGCTGGAGTACGAGACCCGCTGCACTCCGCTGGAGAAGGCTTGTTTGGCCTTGGTATGGGCTACCAAGAAGCTGCGACACTACCTGTTAGCTCACCTTGTAATGTTGGTTTTGAGATTAGATCCCATCAAATATCTCTTCGAGAAACTGGCACTTACCGGTAGGCTAGCTAGTTGGTTGCTTCTGCTTTCCGAATTCGATTTGAAGTATGTGACAAGCAAGTCAGTAAAAGGGAGAGCAGTAGCGGAGTTCCTAGCCGATCACCCAGTTGAAGGGGATGAAGCAGTTGAGTACCTGTTCCCAGACGAGGCCATTCTATATGTCGAAGAAGAATTTTGGACAATGTACTTTGACGGAGCGTCAAACCAATATGGGTATGGGATAGGGGTGTTGCTGATAGCACCTGACAGTTCCCTCATACCCTTAGCATTCAAACTCCAGTTCAAAGTATCAAACAATGAAGCAGAGTACGAGGCATGTATCGCTGGTTTAGAAGCAGCCCTAGAACTAGGGGCAAAACGGTTGGACGTCATCGGGGACTCGAACCTTGTTGTATCTCAAGCTAAAGGAGATTGAAAAGTCAAAGAAGAAAAGATGAGAATCTACCACTAGACCTTGGACATGTTGATTCCTTGGTTTGAGAAACTGAATTTCGCTCATCTATTAAGGGAGAACAACAGGTTCGTAGATTCACTAGCAACTCTATCTTCTATGATAGACATCCCTTTTGGAGTCTGGATGCGTCCGATCATCATCGAACAGAAATTTGTGCCGGCCTATGAGCTGATCGCTGCCATAGATGAAGTACAAGATAAGAATCCCTGGTATTACGATGTCTGGAACTTCTTGGAGAAGGAAGCGTACCCACCAGGGGCAAATGCCAAAGACAAGAGGGCAATCCGAAGAATGGCTGCTCAGTTCATCGTCTGCAAGGGAAAACTGTACAAGAGAGGTCATCTCGGGATGTATAAGTTGTGTGTTGATGCTGAAGAGTCCAAGCGCCTGATGGAGGCCATCCATGGAGGAGAGTGCGGAGCGCACATGAATGGGGCGATGCTAGCTAGGAAGATCCTTGGACAAGGTTACTATTGGTCCACCATGGAGGAGGATTGTATTGGTTTTGTTCGGCGATGCCACAAGTGTCAGATCCATGCAAACCGCATGAACATTCCGCCGTCCAAGTTGTACAACATGACTTCGCCATGGCCATTTTCAGTTTGGGGAATCGATGTAATTGGGGTTGTCACTCCGAAGGGGTCCAATGGGCATGAGTTCATTCTGGTTGCAATAGACTATTTTACAAAGTGGGTTGAGGCCCAATCTTATGCGGTGTTGAAGGCTTCGCACGTTGCAAAGTTCATCAGAAACAACATCATCTGTCGCTACGGGGTCCCGAACGAGATCATTTCAGATAATGGTTCCCACTTCAAGAAGGAGGTGATTGACTTGTTGGACCAGTACAACGTGGCTTTTCATAAGTCATCTACATATCGGTTGTAGACCAACGGAGCAGTTGAGGCCGCCAACAAGAACATCAAACACATTTTGCAGAAGATGGTGGAAACCTACCGGGACTGGCCAGATAAGTTGTCGTTTGCTCTGTGGGGCTACCGGACTTCAATTCGAACTTCTACTGGAGCAACTCCGTATTCCTTGGTCTATGGGATGGAGGCTATTCTACCTATCAAAATTGAGGTTCCGTCATTGCGAGTACTGGCTGAGTGTCAGATAGCTGAGGTAGATTGGCAGCAGAGCAGGTTCGAAGAACTCGTGTTGTTTGATGAAAGAAGGCTGAAAGCATTGTACCATGCTCAGGGTTATCAACGCAAAATTGTCAAGGCTTTCAACAAGAAGGTTAAGTCTAGGAATTTGAAAGAAGGAGATTTGGTGCTCAAAGACAACCGAGCTCTCATTCACGACCCTAGGGGCAAGTTTAGACCCAATTGGACTGGCCCTTACATCATCAAGTCTATCTGGTCAAGTGGAGCTGTAGTTTTGATGGACCTAGATGGCCTGGAGTTCTCACAGCCGATCAACATGGACAAGTTGAAGAAATATTACCCCTGAGTGGCTCGCTAGGCCGAAAACCCGAAAGGGCGACCTAGGCAAAAGTTAGAGCATGAAAAATTTGAAATTATAAAAACTGAGCTCGCAAGGTTGAAAACCCGCAAAGGGCGGCCTTGGCAAAAGTTAGAGCACAAAAGGAGAGAGTCAATACTCGAGTGAACCCAAGCCGAACTACATAAGGCTTGATTCCCATCTTTGGGATACGTAGGCAACTTCATCCTAAAGTCCAGCCATAAACACTTCCTCGATCAACTTTGTCCATTTGATCGCCTCGGCTATCTTCGTCTATTCAACATTCGAGAGCTCGGTTGTGATCTCTGGTATAGTGCTACTCAGACTAGGGGCAACTTTCCAGTTGCTGGGATCCGTGGTTGTACATCTCAGTGATAGATCTCGGGCGTGTCTAGTTCTGATCCATATCGAAAATGATTTTGACAAGTTTTAATAAAAGTTGATTTTGCTCAAATTAATCTTTTTACAACTTAGACCATTTTTGGACCAAACGAAAAATTTTCAGTACCCACAACCTTCAATTACATTGATTTCAGTATAGAGTTCTCCTGCTCTTGAATACAAATTGAAGTTGCTTTTTATTACAATCATAAAGAAAACTTGAAAGTTCTGATTAAAAGCAAATAAATCCGGGGCATAGTCAGGTGTTCCTGCGTCCCCTCCCAGAGCTGGTGGAAGCCTCCGATGCCAAACTAGGCCCTACCTGTGCCTCTTCATTGAGCCAATCTATGCACTCGTCAGAAAGGGTGCAGCTGAAAGTGGGAGCAGGGGCTAAAAGCTCTTTCGTCCTCCACGCCATGGCATACCGAGCAAGCTGTACGCCTCGGACTGGAAATGTAGCAGGGTACTCAATCCCCTCTTCTGGGCAAGTCTGATCATGTTCGAATTGGCGCCGGAACCGAAACGGAAAGTAAAACACACAGTGAGTCAGGCCAATCAACTGGATCCCAGGCTGGCGAGACATGTTGTAACTCATCGCTGGTAGATTAAGCCAAGGGCAACGCCAAGTAATGTCAGTAGCAAACAAACTGCACATCCAGTTGAACCACCATCCCTCATCCGGGGCATCGACTAGACGTTGTCGGAAGAAGTAGCCGTGGGCTGAATATGTGGGCAGGAGTCCACAATCTTCAATTTATCCATCAACCATACCTGGGAAGGGATTAAAAATGAGAGAATAAAGAATAGAGAGGTGTACGTTGAGAGAAAAGTAAGAAAAGGGTTTTGAGAGAAAAAGCGAGCCTGAGGGCCAAGTGATGTGAGCAATATATGTGAGATGGGGTGGGAAAAATTACCTGTAATAGTAGTGGACTCCCTGCAAACCTAGTCGTCTCTCGATGATGAAAAGCGTCCAAGCCCATCAATGTCTCGGCCAATGTCATGACGATGCAGCTTTTGCCCTCTTTCAAGCCTTGGGCAACTTCGATCAAACGGACACTAGAACCTCCGAAACTTGAGGCAAGCAAGAAATGAGACAACATGCACAAGCAAAGGGCATGTCGTCGGAAACCCTGCCAATGGTGGTCACCGCTATCACCAGCATCAGAAAACCGATAAATCAAGCTAGGGATGTCCAATTCCCCGTCATGGATCAAAGACCGAGAATCATGCATAGTGAGCCCACACATCCGTCCTAGGGCTTAGACGTGGCCGAAGCAGAACTGTGGCAAGATCTCCTCCTCGCATTCGAATTCTATCAAAACTCAGAAATCTTCAAAAGTGGGGCACATTTCCTGTCCGCCAAAGCTAAAGAAATGTGTCACCGGATTCCAAAACCTTGCCGCGACACAGAGGAATGGAAAACGTAGCGGGGTGCAACTCAGCGCGAATAGTGCATTTATGCCGAAGCCCCGAAAATTCAACTTTTCCGAGCCATCCAAGTTGACAATCCAATTTGAGAGATTTTGGACAAGGAACTCTTCCATTTGGTGCAAAACAGTGTTGAAATGAGCAAAACTACGAAGCTAGGGCTTTTGTAGAAGATAAGGTGTTGAGTGGAAGACAGGTGTCAACATTCTGGAGGTGCTTGCCATTTTTGGCTGACCGGCCAAATATAGTGCCGGCCGACCATCCTTTTTGGCCGATCGGCCAAAAATGCTGGCCAATGGCCATTTATTGTGATCGGTGGCCCCTCCCTTTGGCCGATGGCCTTCTCTCTTGTTCCCTTAGCTGTTTATGTGTTGAACATGCTGAGAACTTGTGGTTTGTACCACTTCCAATGCCTTCCGGTGATGATTTTGCGAAGTCACGCCTATTTACTTATCGAGTTGTCGTACATTTTCTTATCGAGTTGTATTTTACATTCTTTGAGCCTTTGTTGTGCTTATCGAGTTGTATTTACACTTGGTTAGCTTATCGAGGTCTTTGTTTTGCTTATCGAGTTATTTTTGTCGTTAGTCGGTTCACTACCTGATTATTACGATGCAAGTGCTTAATTTTTAAACAAAAGTTCAATCTCATTTACATTGTTATGTAATGCGATGCGATGCAGAGAATGCACAAATGTAACACTTTTTGAACAAAGCAGCTGTTTCATTTCATCATATCATCTTTTGCAAAAAGTACATAGTTTTGAGAAAACAAAAACCTGCCTAAGGCAGTATAATGTGCTCAAACTACCAGTAAAAAGGAAAATAAAGCAAAAGCAAAAGAAGAAGAAAAAGAAGAAAGGTAGTGAATGTCTGGATCAGCATCATATCAGGCATGAGAGTTTGTCCCCGTCCTCTTCCTGGACGAAGGTCCAGGAGCATCGCCCCCGGCTCCGTCATCTGAGCCCGAACCCGAGTCATCTCCAGTCTCATCCTCAGATAACTTTGCCTCTACCTCAGACTCACCGTCGTCTGGAATCGGCGCCTGTGAGCTGCTCCCAGGGAAAATACGCCTGACTTTGCTGCGGGGGCGTACTGTGGTCCCTCGCCCTGCTCTCCCTGCTCCTCGAGCAGATATAGATGGTCCTCCTGGGGCACCCCCTGCAACCAGTATCTGGAATGGGGCTTGAAAAGGACAAATGGTAAATGCATCAGTTATGCTACGCGAAGCAGAGTATGAATACCGAGTACAGTGTATGAATGCTGTGAGCACTGTATCAGTACAGAATGCAGTGACTGAGTGCAGTGTATGAATGCTGTGAGCAATGTTGTGAGCAGTCTATGGGTTGCAGTGTATCAATGCCGTGAGGGCCGCGTATCAAGTGCCACGTTGATAGTGCGATGCATCAGATTATGTATGAAACAGATTATGCAGAGTTTGAGATTACGATTGAAAGAGCTTACCGAGATACTGTAAATAGCCAGCAGGTCGAGGCTCCGCTATAGCATCCCCATCACAGAGGCAGTCAACTCCAGAGACTGGCGAGTGTACTCGGCGAAAGCCTGCAAGAGTGTTAGAAGCATCAATATTCTGAGGAATATCAAGAAAAATGAAATGAAATGACTGTACAGGATACAAAATGTAGTAGTACATATCGGGGGCAAGCCGTAGAATCTGACTAGCTCGTGATCAGCCGGAGGAGGAGCGATAGGGATCTGGTAAGTCTCCTCACCCTGCCCTCGGCATGTCATCATGGTAGGTAGCTTGGGCCACCCAGCTCCCTGCCCTCTCCGAAACCCACTCCTGCCTCGGGCCTGAGGTACCCGCGATGCTCCTGCTCTCGTTGCTGGTGCCGCTGGTCTCTCTCTCTCAACTCGGCCAGCACCGGTCAGAGACTGCATGATATAGGTCTGGACGTACTCCATATAGTCGCCCTCGTCTACAAAGCGCTCATGGCTCCAGTCGATAGTGTAATCTGTCATCTCCGCTAAGGTATACCTCTCGGTGTACCTCGCATGGGTATGAGGAGGTGCTGGAACTGGCTACTCTGGCACGCCCAAGGTCTGCCGTAAGAAGCGCTCCCCGAAGTACCAAACACGGCAGACCGGGCCCTTCAGCAGAATCCTGAATCGGGCAGTCTCCTGAGTGCCCGCATATCGATCCCTCACCGCATCAGGCAACACCACCCATGGCTACGGCTGCCAAGTGATCTGCAAATGGCAGGATATACAGTTTGTTATCTGTTATTTAAAGTACATTGTAATGCGAAGCTTAAATGAACTGTAAAGTTTAACATACCTCAGCTGCGGTGATGGTGTCAAAGTAGCGGCGGAAGAACATGAAGGACTCCCGTGGCCTCCGCTCACATCTCACGTCAAAGCGGTGGGAAAATGAGACCATGGGGGGCATCTCCTCGTCTAGTACTAGGGCAAGCCTAGGGAAGTAGGCGTACACCCACAGCTACAGAGTGTAACAGAGCAGACATGAGTAGGCTTATCAAATAAAGCAGTATGCAGAATAAAGCAGAAGTCAAAGGACAATGTGCAGTGTATTGTGCAATGTGTGCAGTGTGTTGTGCAGTGTGTGCAGTATACAGCCAGTGTAAAGCAAGTTGCGTGTGCGCAGTGTGTATGGTGTACAGATAATGAAAAGCAGAATTGAAAAGGCAGAAAAGGAATGTGTACCTCCCAGGCTCGCCAATAGCCTCCAAGCAACTACCCACTGCGGCAGGACGATGAGCTCATGTAACCGTAGAGAGTGGCCAAGCCGACGCCACCCTAGTCATAGCGGCGAATCCGCGTCACGTCCACAAGCGCGCTCAATAGATAAAGGGCGACGGTGTTCGCCCGGTCGGCGAAGAGCGTAGTCCCTAGTAGGAACATGATGAAGCCACGGGCATATTGCTCCTCCTCCTCCCAGGTAGTAGGCGCCTGGATCCAGAAGTGATCCTTGAACCATGAGTACCTCACAAACCCTGGCTGGGCAAGAGGTGGCTGAGTGCCAAGCAAGTATAGCTGAGCGGCGTTCCACTCCTCCATATTAGTATCAAAGGGGATCGGATCACCCCCCACCCCGATGCCGGTGAGCATTGAGAAGTCAAAGGGAGTCATCGTCATCTCTCCAGTGGCAGAAAGGTGGAAGGAGTCGGTGGTGTCCCACCACCTCTCCACCAAAGCAGTAAGAAGGGGCCTGCTCACAGTGAGGCGTGAGAGTCCCATGCAGAAGGTGCCAAAGCCGGCCTGATCGACAATCTGGCGGACTGCATCGGGCAGCTCCATATACCATCCTCGAGCAAAGACATTCACATACCCCCGTAAGGCATGGGAATCTCCCTGTGATAAAAAAAAAAAACATTTGTGAAGCAGTATTAGAAATACAGTGTTTGTATGTGTTTAGAGCAGTTGAAAATGCAGTGTGTGTGCATGTGTTCAAATCCACACAAATATCGGGTGCGGGTGTGCTCTCGGTGAACCAAGCATATGATGTATCAGCGTGTTTGGACTGCTCAGGTGAAAATGCAGTGTATGTGCATGTGTTTGAATGCCATCAGAATTGGGGAAAATGCAGTGCGTGTGCATGTGTTCAAATCTACACAAATATCGGGTGCGGGTGTGCTCTCGGTGAACTAAGCATACGATGTATCAGTGTGTTTGGGTTATTCGATTAATGAAAATGCAGTGCGGGTGCATGTGTTCAAGTATACATAGATATTGGGTGTGGGTGTGCTCATAGTGAACTACAACACGTGATATATCAGTGTATCTGAGTTAGGCAGGTAAAGAATAGTATTGACTATTGAAGTTATACGGTTTACATTGCAGAAAGAAAAAAGGAAGAGTGTACCTCGGAGGCGCCGAATGAGAGGTGTGACTCAGGCTCGCGCAGCAGAAGCTCCAGTGGCGCGCCCTGCGCATAGTTTCTGAAGTAGCAGATGCTATCGGGAGGAAGTACATATATCACCGGCCTGTAGGTCGCCGGGTCGAATGGTCAGATGCGAAGAGGTAGAAGCTCGACCTCGGGGTCCACATCCATCTTCGGGGGAGCCCCACCACCTGGAATGTCATATGCCATCTCAAGGAGAGCATGAAAATGGCCGAAAGTGCGAAAAACGAGCAAGAATGGGAAAAGTCAACCCCGAGAGGGTGAAAAACGGAAGAAAAGGTCAAAGTATGGAAAAGGCACGAAAACCAAGTATGACTGGGGGGAAACAAACCCCAAGTAGTGCGAACCAAGAAAGAAACACTGAAAACCGAGTTTTGCTCGGTTTAAAGAGTGCGAAACGGGAAGGGTTTCGCGAATCGAACAACGAAAAAGTGTCAAAAACAAGAGAAAAATGAAGATCGAGGGCGGGAAAATTACCTAGAGAGAAAGAGGGAGGATTTTCGAGCTTAGAGGAAGTGGAAATATAGGGTTTGAGGCCCTATATTTAAAGACCAGCAGCAAATTGTCAAAATTGCCTCGACACTGCCATTTTTGGCCGGTCGGCCAAATTTTTAGCCGGTCGGCTAAATATTTGGCCGGTGGCCTCATTTTGTCGCCGATTGATGGCCAGTGGCCTCCCCTTGTGGTCGATGCACCTCCCACACTCTTGTTTGGGTCAGCTATGATGTTTGGGACCTCCATTCCTCAAGACAGTGCAAGAAAGTATGTTTTTGAAGCTTAACCGGCCTTCGTGTTGACCTCGAACCGTGTCTTCCGTGTGCGACACTCGATACGCGCAAGATGTATCCTTTTTTGTATCCTTTTGTACGTGGCAAAATTCAAGGATTGCTCGAGAATTGCTCTTGAATATGTCGTATTACATCGCTTTGTTATGACTGTAATAAGTGCGATTGTTACACGTCTTGCATTGAACATGCCTCGTCTTGCTTTGTAGTCACATCTCAACATTGGGAATGACATGCCTTCACCATACTTATGTTGAACATGGGCATTCCTACTTCACACATTGTATGCGTTGTCGCGCATGCTTTACTTACATGTGTTCAATTCTTGCTTCACATATTGTATGCGTTGTCGCGCATGCTTTACTTACATGTGTTCAAATTCCTGCTACACACATTGTATGCATTGTCGCGGATGCTTTACTTACATGTGTTCAATTCCTGCATCACACATTGTATGCGTTGTCGCGCATGCTTTACTTACATGTGTTCAATTCCTGCTTCACACATTGTATGCGTTGTCGCGCATACTTTACTTACATGTGTTCAATTCCTGCATCACACATTGTATGCATTGTCGCGCATGCTTTACTTACATGTGTTCAATTCCTACATCACACATTGTATGCGTTGTCGCTCATGCTTTACTTACATGTGTTCAATTCCTGCTTCATACATTGTATGGGTTGTCGTGCATACTTTACTTACATGTGTTCAATACCTGCTTCACACATTGTATGCATTGTCGCGCATGCTTTACTTACATGTGTTCAATTCCTACATCACACATTGTATGCGTTGTCGCGCATGCTTTACTTACACGTGTTCAATTCCTACTTTACACATTGTATGCATTGTCGCGCATGCTTTACTTACATGTGTTTATTCCTTGTCTTACACATTTTATGCGTTGTTGCGCATGCTTTACTTACATTTGTTTATTCCTTGTTGCACACATTGTATGCGTTGTCGCGCATGTTTTACTTACATGTGTCTACATCTTGCTTCACACATTGTATGCGTTTCGCACGTACTTTACTTACATGTGTTCATGCCCTCCCCGCATTGTTATGCACTCCTCACTTGCGTTGTCGCGCATGTTTTACTTGCATTGTCATGTTTGGTTCAACCGCATTGTTATGAACCCCTTACCTGCACTGTCACGTACACTTGTTGCATTGTTATGCACACTTTACCCGCATTGTCGCGCGCCTTAAGTCGCATTGATATGCACACTCTACCTGCGTTGTCACGCACTCTCCTTGCATTGTTATGCATATTTCGCTCGTATTGTTATGCGTCACACCTAGCTTGCATTGTCATGCACTCTCCACTTGCATTGTCACATACTTTTCACTTGCATTGCTATGCATGTTTCTAACAGCATTGTACTTGTTAAGATTCTTTCTTTTACAGGCACGATATTGTATGTACGGTTCATTTGAAGCTGGCGCGACTAGACGAACCGGACAGGTATTGTATACTCCGCGTGAGACGCAGCAAGAATTGTATAATTCTCTTGCATCCTTTCTACATGAGATGTGGTTTGATCCCTTTTCGCTTGCTTAAAATGTTGTATTTATTTTGCATAAATGCTTCATTACAGCTCTCTTTGCATGATCATAGGTTATGCTTAGCATAGCGCATGTCCTTTGCATCTTGCCCTTGCCTGCGGGCGCATATCTTTGTTGTCTTGTATGCTTGTCTAAGTCTTCAGCCTTGTCAAAAATGGGTTGTCTCTGAGCTTTGACATTCACTCCCGTCATCTTATGACTTTCGAGTTCTGTCAAAGAGGGGCAACTGTAGACACCCCATTTTTGACCGTCCTCAAGACTTGGACGTCATCGTCGGAACACTCGATAATCATCCATGATCGTGTTCATTTTGAGTTCCCAAAGGACTCGGCTGCGTGCCTTGCCTTAGGATCTCGCAACCTGACTATTTTGTCCTTGGTTGTGCACCAAGAGCTTGTGTTTTGTGCTTCTGAGGGTGGGAAGTGGCTTGTTAGCCATCCCTGAAACCCATCAGCTATGGCATGATGCCACTGGCCATGTATTCTTTCGATCGGCCAAATATTTGGCCGATCAGCACTGTATTTGGTCGGTCGGCCCCTTTTTGGCCGAGGCCTTTTCTTTGCCTTTTTCTGGCATTGTGCATGCCAGATGTGCCAGCTGGTGAGCACAGACTCTGCCCTCCATACACGTGTATAGAGGGATTTCATCCTTGAGCTTAGCTTCTCTTAGAAGCTTAGAATTGGATTTCCTATAAGAGGAGGGCCTCCCCTCCCTTTCCAGAGGTTCAGCCAATTGATATACAAGATATATATCACTCTCTCTCTATATATCTCTCTATATATTTGTGTGTGTAATAGTGCTCTAAGTGTGTTTTTTTGTTCATATTCTTGCACTAAGACACCTAGTGTTACGCTATCTCTATATCTCCCTCTCTTGTGAGTTGTGTGTGTTTAAGTGAGTTTTGGTCTTACTATTGCACACAAACACATAGTGTTACACCATCCTCTTGGAGCTGAGGCCCTTGGAGGTTGATTTTGGTGTTCTTGGGTGGCTTTGAACTCAAAAAACCAGCTGGAGCATTGTTCTTGAAGGAGGTCTTCAAGGGTAAGAACTTTACCCCTTTGTTTCCCATTTTTGCTTAGGCTTTTAGCCATCCTTGCATCTGTTTTTAAGCTTAGTCTATAACTAATAAAAGTTCTGATTTTGAGTGCTTAAAATAGTTGTTTAAGGTCTCTTTAGTGTTTGGGGTTGTTTGACCCCTCTTAGGCCTTGATTGGCCTCCTTTTTGTGCTATTTTTGGTGAGCTCCGGGACCACCTTGTCTTGGCCTTCCCACCACTGAAATCCAAAGGGATTTTAGTGGTGGGGATGATGCTTTAAGGTCCTAAGAAGGAGAGGGCCATCCCCTCTCCTTGTTGCCTTCAAAACTTGTCATTTTAGCCTCATGTGTGAGCACCTTGGTTAGGTTCATATTGGCCATGTCTTAGCTGGTATTTAGTGTTATTTTTCCATGATATAGCACTATTTTAAGTTGGTTTAGACACACCATGCATGCTTTGCATACTTGTCTTGTAATGCCATGAAATTGCCTTAACATGCTTTGTGCTTTGAGCCTTGTTTTTAGCATGATTTTGGCTTAGCTTTGTGAAGCTTTTATGCATGTTTTAGTGTTCTTGAGGTCTGATTTTGGTTATTTGGGTCGTCCATGACTTGCTTTGTATAGCTACCATGTAATCTCCCTTATAAGCCTTGAGTGTTGGCCCCTCTAGCATGCTCTCCTTGCATCATTTCACTGGTTTGGCACCACTTATAGCATCATTTCAGTCCATATGGTATGCTTGTATGCTTGCATTTGATGCCCCTTTAATGCTTTAAAAGGTTGGTGTTTTGTGCTCCATGTTTGGACCTTTGTGTATGCTTTCATGTGTAGGCCATTTAGATGCCATCTAAGTGTGTTTTGGGCCTTGTCTTGACCTACATTGGGACTGTTTTGAGTCCCCTCGACCCTTTGGGACTCGCCTTGCATAGCCATGGTTTGATCCCTTAGGTTAGCCTTTGAGCCTCGAACTTCGCTTGCATGCTTTGATTACTTTGTTTAGTTGGTTTGGCACTATCCTTAACATGATTTTCAGAGTTCATTATGCTTGTCATTTGTCCATGTTGATCTCCTTTTAAGTGTGCTTAAAAGTCCCCTCTTTATGCTTAAGTGTCGAACCATGTTTGCATGCATGTTTGTATGTAAATTTGACCTCATTTCCATAGCATTTGGCCACTGTTCTGGACCTAGTAGAGAGTTGTCTATCTTGATGTAAGTCCATTGTTCACATGTTATTGCATGCTCACCTTGTGTGTTGTTGCATACTTGGCCCCCTTGCATGCCATGTATAGATCTACTAACATGTTGTTGCATGCTTAATTGCGCATTTGGCATGCATCTTTGGTTAAGTTGCTTAACGTGTTGTTACATGTCTTGCATACTTGTATGCTTAAGTTGCATCTTGCATGCTTGTTAGCTTGCATACTTGCCACATGCTCGAGTTGTTTATATGCTTGCCCTCATGCTTATGGTGCATGCCTAGGTTGCATTGCATTTTGCATGCATGCCTTGCCTCTTGAATCACCATGATAGAGGTTGGGTCCATTGTTTGTTTGGTTTGCATTTCATTTGATATTGAAATGGCACACTTGGCCTCTTTGGCCATCACGCATTGAAATGCGCGATTGGTGGCCCGAAGGTCGAGGACCATCCTCCTTTGAGTCATGAACATGATAAGGAGGGTGTTGGTGCAAATATTTGCTTGAAAATGCATTGCCATGCCTTGCTTGCCCTCTGCTGCTGTCAAAACAGGTTTCTGCAGGAAGATATGGCCGACCGACCACATTCAGTGCCGGCCGGCCATGTATTGGTGGCCGATAGCTTAATAAATGGTTGATGACCCATTTTCCATGGCCGGTGGTGTTTTCCCTTGGCCGGTGACCTTCCACAATGATCAGAGAGTGATGCTGAAGCATCCTTGGGACTTGTGCAATTTTCAGAGGCATAAAACAGTGAAAACAGAGGCAACTTGTGCATGGTGGTGGATTTCCGAGCGGAGCTGAGCATGCATGCATTGGACCCTCTTCCCGAGGCTGTTTTACCACTTTCTTAACTTAGTTAATTTGCTTAACTAGTTAATTGGCCTGTAACTATTTAATTAGCTTGTTAGTTAGTTAAATTTGTATTATTCTTTCGGTCCCTCCGAGCGAGGGCAAATGTGTAATAAGTGTGCATGTGTGTGCGCATGTCTTCCAACCCCCACCTCTTTCTCTCTTTTACTTACCTTCTTTTGATAGTTAGTATTAGGGCATATTCAATTTAGCATACCTTATGATAG
Organism: Camellia granthamiana; assembly: GCA_036172215.1. Taxonomy (NCBI): domain Eukaryota; kingdom Viridiplantae; phylum Streptophyta; class Magnoliopsida; order Ericales; family Theaceae; genus Camellia; species Camellia granthamiana. The sequence continues at coordinate 82,217,886 of CM069911.1, read as the reverse complement.
CATGCGTGCATCCATTCATTTGTCTTGCATGCACCGGGCTCGGCGCATCATGCTAACTGCATAGTATTTCAAATCTAACTTGAATACATGCTATCTGTTGCATTTCACATGCCATCTATAGATTAGTCGAGCCTATTCTAGCTGCATTTTGCCTGCGATGCATTAGCCATTTAACATGGACTTGGATCATACATTTGATTACTAACATGTTCCTTGTTTTGGCTTGGAGTACTAAGTGAGTGTTTATACTTTAGCATCTCGCATGAGTGTGAATGTTAACATGAAAGCATGCTTGCCATGAGGCTAACTGCTTAGTTGATTTTTTGCCTGAATGCCTGTGGGTGAAGGTTGGATTGTTTGAATTGGAATAATTCATTGAAATCCATATTTTAGCCTACTCGCGAGTAGCAAACCTCAAATCATTTCCAAACAACGGATATGCGATGCTTTATTCCAAATTAGGCGATCTAGTCTATACTTTTATATTGTGCGCATCACATAGTAAGATTAGCTAATTAATCGGATAAGAGTGCATAATGTTTTCAAAACTAGATATCATGGTTAGTAGAGGCCGATTTTCAGATCGGGGGAGCAGGGGTGCTCATAGCTGACCTTCCCCAATCGTACCCAAGTTCCCGAGCCGAGGCAACTTTGGTGATGACGAACACGTGGCCTCAGGTAACGAGTCAGGGTTTCCTAAATTCCCCCAAAATAAAATATTTAGGTGGCGACTCTGTATCTGGCAAAGCAGTCCATGTTTGACACTTCTTTCAAAAATAAGTTTTCCAAAACGATTTGTCGGATTTGGACTCTTTGGTGATTTATCAGTCTTGCATTGCACATTGCAAGATCAGATTAAGAACCGACACAAAACAAGTCCGAACTGTGGCACGGGGGCCCGAGGGCGCATCCACAATCCCAGGGATGTGTTGGAGCTGGTTCATGAGGTATACTGATTGAGCACTAACATATAACCCCTCATTAATAGCCATGATGTTCTAAACGACCCGGCCTCGGCCAAGGTGAATCCTGATAAGAAGACATCCTCCATACCATGCTCGATTTCCAAAACCAGTGTAGATACTTCTGGCGGTGGATGAATCGATGAATTTCCAAAAACAATCGCTACCCCTTTCCCATGAGGGTATTTCAACATCTGGTGCAAGGTGGATGAAACTGCCTTCACCTAGTGCAGCCACGGCCGCCCCAAGAGTAGATTGAAGGTCGCAGGAACTTCTAGGACGTGAAAGTATATCTCATGTTGTCCCGGACCAACCTTAGTTTGAATTTGCACGGTCCCCTTTACCTCTCGGCTTGTGTTATCATATGCCCTTATCACCTGGGTGGTTGGCACAAGGTCTGCGGGTTTCAACCCGATTGCATAGGCCGTCCTTGCCGGGCACACATTGATGGCGAATCCGATATCAACAAGAACCACCGGTATCCATTTGTTTCTACACTCCACAGAGATGTAGAGTGGATTGTTGTGATTCACACCCTCAGGTGGCAATTCTTTGTCGAAGAAGGTCAACATCGGGGAAGCCCTTCCCGGAAAAACCAATCCCACCAACTGTTCAGGTGTGGTGTCTATTGAAAGTTTGGCTTTATCCATAGCTGAAAGATCAGCCTGTCTATGAACTCTGGAAGCCATAAGCAATCCCCAGATGGAGATATTTGCTTGTATCTTTTTCAACTGCTTCAGTACAGCCTCTTCTTCGAGTTGCTTCTCTTTTTGCTTCTCCGCCTCCTTGTCCTTCCCGGACACCTCTGGTTGATCTAGGTGCGGGGGCTTGAAGTACCGCCCACTCCTAGTCATATGGTCAACTTAACCAATATACCAGGTAGCATCCGACTGATTGCTCCCCCAGTCCTCATCCGTGTGGGCAAGACATAGATCATCGTCTTCCCACCATATTCCATCGGCAACCGACAGACACCTGTCCAGCTCTGGTACAACTGTTTGTGTGCCCACAGTACCTTATGTCCATATGCTCACAACATCCTCTGTTCTTGTGCACACAGCACTTTCAGTCCCTACAGGGGCTTTAGCTTTTCTGATTCTCTCAGAATTCTCGATCCCTTCCTGTTCCAACTGCGTCAATGCAGCCTGCTGTTCTGTATTCAAAATGCCCAAATCCTGAGTGAAATTCTTGGCACCGGCGCTCTCCGGCGATGCATTCTGATTTCTGGCCCTTCCGGCCACAACTGATGTCCTTGTCCCTAACAAGCCCTCTCCCGGCTGAGATTCTTCAACAACATTTGGTTGGTCATCAAGCCAGCCTATAACCTCTGTTGACTCATCAAACTCGAACCAGTTGACTGCTGAGTCTTGTTCGTTGAAAGGGTGAAGGTCAGCTATGCTTCCTTCCAAAGCTGCTAAGTCATCTGTCCTCTAATCAAATCCGTCCCCCCGTACTACGCAGAGTTCTGCCCCTGTTGGCAATTCCAGATTCAGCTGAGCCTGATTTGCTAACACAATGTAGCCACTCGGATTATACACCTCCTCAGTAAAGCTCCCAGATTCCTCAGACCCTTAGCCAATAGCCCCACTTTCCTCCGAAATCATCTCTGTTCTATCTTCCACAGCCACCACCATTGGTTCGGGTTGGGTGCGGGAGATGTCTAACATGCACAAGTCCGTGCTATTGGGAATGAACACCTCCAGCTTAGGTAGGTGGGATGGGGTGATATATATGCTGGGGTCGTATGACATGACCCCGGTCTGGATAAAGTTGATGCGTTTGGGAGGCGGAGCTTGGTTGTGTGGTGGGAGAGGGTTGGTTGTGACATTGGGTTTTTCTGGAGGCACAATCACCCTGTTGTCAACGAGATCTTGAATCTCGTGACGCAATCTAAAGCAATGGTCGGTGTCATGACTGTGTTGCTGGTGAAAGGCACAATATTTGGCTGGGTTATGGGAGGAGGGAAGTGTTTCTGGCAGCGGCTTCAGCTTCAGGGGCTTCAAGTGCCCTTTTCTGATTAAAACCCCCAAAGCCTTGGACAGGGGCATATATAATGGGGTGAAGGTTCTTTGGCCTCGGGGTTGGTATTTGGTTGTTTGTGTGTTACTTCCGGACGCACCGGAGAATGGTGTAGCTGCAAGGGCTCTTGGGGGGGAGTGGTGGTGACCATGCTCACTTCCTGAGATCTGGCAGCTGCAGCACTGCTTGTGCCTGCATTCGTACTGCGGTTGTTGAAGGTTCTCCTGGGTTGTTCTCTGTTATTGTCGATCAGACCTTGCTTTAAAGCATCCTCGATCTGTACTCCCATCTCATGCAAATCTGAAAAGGTGGGGAAAGGGAGGACGATCATTTTCTGCATGAGCTTAGGCTGGAGATTGCGCACAATCATCCGGATCTGATCTTCCTTGGCCCTCCATCGGGTTACGAACTCAGAAAAGCTCTCCTTAGGCTCCTGCCTAGTTGTCTCAAGATCACGAGTTATAATCTCGATTTGTGTATTATAGGAGTACTGAGCGACGAAAGCCTCAGCCATCTCATCCTAATTCCTCTTAACATCGTCTTCGAGTTTTGCATACCAGATGGCCACTATACCCGACAGGGTCCGGCCGAATAAAGAAAGCTTCTGTAGTCTAGTGAGGCCCATCGGCCTTAGTATGTCTGAAAACAACCTCAGGTACACCATGGGATCCCCGGACCCATCAAAGCGGTCAATGTGTGGCATCTTAAATCTGTCCGGCAACGTCACGGCTGCGTCGGTATACCCATCCTCGATGTCCGGGATGGACTTCACTCCTTGGGATTTCTTGAACAGCTTTTCAAGCTTGTTCGGTTTTAATGCCGTGGGGTCCACCTCGAATTCGAAGGGAGAATCCGATTGATGGCCCCGTTGGGATATCTGTATCCTCTTGGACATTCTGGACATTGGCCGTCTCCCCAGGTACTGGCATTCCTGGTGGGAGAGGAACCTGGTGCGAAGCAAATGCCCGGCTTGCTGTTGTAGCCTTGTGATTAACTCTGCTTGTTGAGTCATAATTGTGGCCTGTTGTTTGGCGAACTCCGCTTGACGGACAGCGTCTTGCTGCATAATTTTCATACTCTCCTGGAGCTGATGGACCATTTCCTCCAAGCTTGCCATACTGCTCTGATCTGATTGAACTACTGGTATATCTATCTCTAGAGTAGCCTCGGGAATCTCAACCTGACTATTCAAAGACCACTGATTTGGCAACCTCTGCTCGGATACACTGCGTCTTCTCGACCTCCGTCTGATAACCGGGGGTAAAGAGTGGAACACTGGTTGTCCATCGACCAGATCCTCAGATCGATTGAGTCGGCGACCTCTAGTCCAGAGTGCTTGGGGAATATCTGCTTGGTCGGAAGCAATTGTGCTAAACTACCTAGCAAAAAGATAAATAAAGCAACAATAAGGAAATAAGCAACCAGAAAACGGATAGCATAACAGCTTAAATGAAACACAACACACAGTTGGGCATGACAACACACAGTTGATAAGCTGAATACACTGTTCTCAAACACTGATCATTGTTCCCAAATCACTGCCCCCAAATCTGAATCTGATACCCGTAGATAACTGATTCCCAAAATACCGATATTGGTGCCCTCAGGCCTGATACCCAAACTTGCAAACTGATACATGCATTCCTGTAGAGACGCACTCTAAAAGCACATAGCAAACAAGTGAGAGCCAAAACACCCCTATGTTGGGGTAGGGTTTCCCTGTCCTATTTTGTTAGGAGTTAGGGTTTCACTACGCATGCAGCGGTTTCAAACAACCTACAATCGGGTAAGCAACCTGTCCTAACTTGGAATGGTCACTATGGATTCCGCATATGCACTAGGTCGAATGATCAAAAAGGGTGCCCTGGTAATAACCAGGGTTTGTGTTCCCATCGTGGCAGAGCCCGTAACCGGTTAGCCTTATGGCACGCTTCTCAAAGTGAGCCTCCAGCAAACCGTTCAGGAATAGCAGACGGCAAACACGGTGTCCTAGGCGCACCAATGCAAATGCAATGCAAAGAGACACATAAGTGCATTCAAAACAAGATATCATGAGTTCGAGTCAAGTTCTCTAAATCCCCAACAGAGTGGCCAAAAACTGTAGACGCGCCCAAACGTCCCGGGGGAAATCCCCCATTTTGTTCATTTGGGCTTGCTACAGTTCGAACTCAAATGTCACGATTCTTAATCTGATCTCGCAAACTGCAATGCAAGACTGATAAATCACCAAAGAGTCCAAATCTGACAAATCGTTTTGAAAAACTGATTTTTAGAAAGAAGTGTCAAACATGAACTGCTTTGCCAGATACAGAGTCACCACCTAAATATTTTATTTCGGGAGAATTTAGAAAACCCTGACTCGTGCCTAAGGCCACGTGTCCATCATCACCAAAGTTGCCTCGGCTTGGGAACTTGGGTACGATTGGGGAAGGTCATTTCATGAGCACCCCCGCTCGCCCGATCAAAGATCGGCCACTACTAAACATGATATCTTGTTTTTGAAAACACATGTGTTCTTATTCCGGTTTATCAGCCTGGAATTACTATGTGATGCGCACAGCATACAAGTATAGACTGGATCGCCTAAGTTGGAACAAAACATTTCATGCTTGTTTTTTAAAGCGGTTTGCTACTCACAAGTAGACTAAAATGCGGATTTTGCCACCCTCGAGTGGGCTTTAGAAAACATGGTGATTTGCCACTTTCAAGTGGGCTTAAAACTCGTAATCAATGAATTGTTCCAATTCAAGTAATCCAACCTCCACCTACAGGCATTCAGGCAGTTATAACACATAAGCAAATAGCCTCATAGTAAGCATGCTATCATGGCAGTCACTCACACGCATGCAAGGATGCTAAAGCATAAACACTTACCGAGTACTCCGAGCCAAAGAAAGAAGCTAATTAGAAATCATGCATGAGTCCTAACTATACTGAGATGCCTAATGCAACACATGCAAGAATACAACTAAGAATAGGCTCGGCTAATCTAAGAATGGCATATGAGATGCAATAGATAACATATATTCAACTTGGTATTGAAATACAATACAGTTAGTATGATGCGCTGAGCTCGGTGCATGCAAGACAGATGAATGGATGCGAACATGTGGGCATAAGGATGCTAATTGAAACATGCCCTAATCTAACCGTCATAAGCTGGTAAATAAAAGGGAGAAAGACGTGGGGTTAGAAGACATGCATCACACACACACACACACTTATTTACAACATTGCCCTCTCTCGGAGGGTCCGAATAAATATTACAAAACCAAAATGAATAACTAATTATTACACAACACTAGCTAATTAACAAATTAACTAAGAAAGCGAGTAAACTAGCATGCAATGCTACGTGAAGTAGACTGCCGTAGCTCTGTTCGGAATGATGAAAGATGCATGCATGCTCGGGTCGCCTTGTCAGGAGATCCATCGCGATGCCCTGATTTGCCTCTGTTTGCAACTGGTCACAGAATACTGTACAAAGCTCCAGAAGGCTGCTGAAATAAATTTGCTACTGGTTTCCGGTTTGCTGCAACAGAGAGCAGGAAAGGGGCATGGCAAAGTATTTTCAACATATGTGTGCACGACTACTCTCCCCGTCATTGCGTAAGCTCTAGGGAGTGTAATCCTCGATCCTCGTGCCACCAATCACGTATCTCGATGCATGATGGCCGAGAAGGCGAATTGAACGACTCGATGCGAAATGAATGCACATATAAACACAACAGGGCCTAAACCCCATCATGGGTAATCCGGAGTGTCAGCGACCAAGAATCGAGGCACGTTTCGTCACTTGGAGTACGAAACGTCCCTTATTTCCCGTGTTTGGACTAACCCTATTCCAAACACAATGCAATATGCATGGCATACATGAATGCAACTCTAACATGCAACCTAAACATAATGCCACTAAATGATGCAAACATGCAAATGATGATATGCAAACATGCTACCAGCATACACAATGCTATGAAATGGTCAATGGCATACTCAATGCACATGAAAACTATATGGTATACGCAATGCACATACGAAGATGGACATGCATGAAGACATGAACAAAGCATACACAATGCGACAATCAAGCATGCGACAAAATTGATATGGTATACATAATGCAAGATGGACTTAAACTAAAATGAATGGGCCTCAGCCACACTCAAATCAGTGGCCACACATGATGAAAATGGAGCAACAACTCACATGCAAACATGTACAAAAGCAAGGGACCAAACCTAAGGCACAAAGTGCAACTCCACCAAAACATGGTAAGCATGAAATATGGCATACAATCACATATTTTCCAGCTCTGAAATGACATGCAAGATGGTCCCGAATCATGTAAACACCTCACATAATGCATGCTAGATGGCCCGAATACCGAAACTAGTGAAGTGCGTTATACTAGAGGTATGCAAAGCGATGCACAAATGACCAAACCACCCCCAAATAGTCCTTATGCAGACCCTAAATAGTGGGGAAATGGATTAAAATGATGGCTCGGAAAGCATGGAAGTGAAGCTCAAGCAATGGTCCGAAAACGAGGCATACAAGCACAACTCTCAAACGCATTTAAAGAGTGGAAAACATGGGACTATGGCATACACATAAGCTCTGAAATATGATGCACAATGATGCCAAAACATGTCAAGGGCCCAAACAACGCATGCTAGTGGACCCGATATGCAAAGCTAGTAAGCTTGATTGAACTATGACCATATACAACAATGCATGCATGACCCAAAACACTTCAAACAGAGCTAAGGAAGCCTAAAATATGAATAAAATTAGATTGGATCATGGCCAAAATATGCTAGGAAAGGGGGCCAAAACATCATGCAATATAAGCTAGTGAACCATGATTTACACTACAACCATATGAAGCACATGAGAGGCCACCAAATCAGTCAAAAACAGAATCATGGCATGCCAAATCAAGCCCAAAAACCTACTGAAACCTAACCAAACCATGCAAGAATGAAGTGCTACTTTGATAGGCCATGCAAGGGGTTGTTCTACACATGCAAGAGGGACATCCAATATGACAAAACTAGCTCTTGATAGAGATTATGCAAGTCCTAAAACTCACTGAAAAAGGCCTGAACCAAGCTTAGGAAGCATGCAAGTAAGGGCTCCTTTGTAATGCTATGAAGAGGGTTATTCTACACATGCAAGATGGACACCCAATATGGCAAAACAAGCTTTGGACAAGGCCTATGTAGGTCCTAAAACTTACCAAAAATGGCTTGAAACATGCTCAAGAAGTGTGCAAATATAGGCCCCTTTGTAAGGCCAAAAATGCCAATAAACAAGACAAGGAGAGAGAGGGTCACCCCTCTCTGATTTTGGCTCTCAAAATAGTATGCTAGCCACTGAAATTTCAGTGGCTAGAAGGCCAAACAAAGCTCAATACAAAGGCCTAGATGCATGGCTCAAAACAAGGTGAAATGAGGCATGCAAGGGGGTAGATGACCCCCAACAGAAAAATGATCTTAAACAAACATGTAAAGGACCTTAAAATAAGACTTTTTTTAGTTTATGACAAAGCCCAAAAATACTTTCAAGTAAGGCTAAAAGATGAATCAAAATAAGGACCAAAAAAGAGAATAAGAGTGTTACCATTGTAGCCAAGAACTCTAGCAGCTTCTGGACCAAAAATGCAACCCCTTAGCCTTTTAAAACAAGTTCCAAGGACCTTAGGTTGGTGTTGGAGGTGTGTGGTTGTGAGGTGGTGTGCAAAGGAGGGCAAGAACTTCACTTTTTGAAGCTAAAATGGAGAGATACAAAGGGAGATATGGTGTATGCCTCTCAACAACTTCTGAACCCTCTACAAGGAAGGGGAGCCCTTCCTTTATAGAACAAAGGGTCTAAAGCTTCTCAAAGAAGCTTCAAACCAAGGTTGAAGATCCTCCATACACGTGTATGGAGAATCAAGTCTGTGCATCCCAGCTGACACAGCTGGAACACTCTCACTGAGACAAATCTACAGAGAACTGGCCGACCAGTTCAGGTGGTCGGCTGACCACTTACCCTGGTCGGCCGACCAGTTCAAAAGGGTCAAGTCACCAAAAGCTGGTCGGCAGCCTCCTAGGGTGGTCTCCACATGCAATGCAAGCAAGTGGTATGGTGGGAGACCAGCAATTGTGGCCCAAAAGTGAGGGAGACCAGTTACCTGTCAAGAAAATCAACCGGCGATGAGAAAGGTGGTCTCCAAGGAGAAAATGTGGTCTCCCACCCTTGTACCACCTTCCAAACAATGAAAATAGGGTCCATGCCAAAAATGAATCAAGACGGATGCAAAATGAGGGTTCGAGGGTCAAAACGCGCAGCCGGGTGCCCCGAAAACTAACTGTTAAGCAACGAAAGTGGCGTGCGACCACAAAGGTGGTCTCTCAGGCCACAGTGTCCCTCTAGAGAGAGGAAACAAGGTGTGTGCCAAAAACCAAAGAAAACAGAGAAAGTTAAGTGGTCCCGAACCAAGGCGCACGACCGACGGCTTCGAAAATCGTAAACTGGTCTCCAAACGGGAACAGGAGTCTACGACCACGAAAAGTAGCCTACAGCCATTGAGAGATGGTCTACAAGACCTCTCCCTCCCTTCGGGAAGAGAAAATAGAACTTGGTTCGCAAACTGAGGCAAAGCATAACAGAGTCCCGAGGTCCGGGGGCAAGGCTCTCAGCCGAAACTCCGAAACCTCAAAACAAGCACAACATGCGTCATCACCGAGCGCTCAATCGACGACGTCTGAGTCTTAAGGTCAGTCAAAAATGGGGTGTCTACAGTTAAGGACATAACCGGCCAGTAATTATGAGATTACCTACGGCCTTAAACCAAACCAAACATATTTTAACAGAGTTAATGGGGGCCAAACGGAAGCAATTTAAAACTTTGTCCATAGAGCTGTGCTTACATGGCATATTACCACAAATCATACATATGCATATTAATAACTCACATCAAGATATGTACTACACAAAGCCTTGTACATACATATCATATAAGTCTAGGTCAACCCATGAAAACTATATACAACATATTCAAAGACTTCGCCAACATGACAAAATAAAACAGAATGACAAAAAGGAGAAGACGAGTCTTGTGCATGAGACGCAAGGGCTGACTCTTCAAAACATTTGTTGTTCCACACAAACTTCGCTGGGGCTGCGTTTGGACTTCTCTTGGCTCACCTACAAACACATGAATGAGTGTGAGCGATAGCCCCATGAATAATATCAATTAAAGAAGATACATTGGAACAATATACATCGGACGGCCTTAGGCCCAATTCATATTTCTATCTAGTATATAAATAGATGTAGATCAAGTGACTTTGGTTCCAAATACATTGGACGGCCTCGGGCCCAATCCATTCATGTCAAACTGGCCTTTGGCCCATTTGTCTTTCGTTCATGTCAGACTGGCCTCTGGCCCATTAATTCTTTCATTCAGATCATACTGGCCTCTGGCCCATTCATTCTATTGTTCAGATCATACTGGCCTCTGGCCTATTCATTCATTTATGTCAAACGGGCCTTCGGCCCATTCATTCATTCATGTCAAACTGGCCTTTGGCCCATTCATTTGGCATAGCAACATTGTCCACCAATCAATTAACAAACTTATAAACTTACATAGAAGTAAGCAATTGGACAACAACACATTTCGGATATCTTTGTTAAGATATTACTCACAGTGATCGGTAGGTTGATTTGCTCTGGAGCTTGACCTTAGAGGCTCAATTTTTCCAATCAATAGCAAATTCTTGAGTATGGCTTCAGGATTATCAAGCTTCAAGACCAAACTAAGATTATCTCTCCTCCTTCTCTCTAATTTCGGGTCTCTCTCTCTCTCTCTAGAGAGTTGTTCTCAGCCAAGATGACATAAAGCAGAGGAATTAAACATAATAAGGCCCTTATAAAAGCTCCCTTGGTCACATTATTTTATTATAAAATAATTGAGCACTAATTCACTAATTAAATCAATTTAATCTGATCCAAATCAATTTTCAATTAAATTTCACCGTAGGCTCTAAAAATTATGCCAATCACAATGGCGCAACCAATTTCAGTTTCGGTGGCCGATAGGGCCTTCAATTTAATTTCCAAAGCAGACAATCAAACAGATATTCCTACGGTGAATAGATAGAAATTCAAAACCACATATATTCACATAATTGGCACACAAAATCATATCAGACACATAATCAAATTCATAATAAGGACCAATTAGCTAAATACGGAACAGGTTATCACAGTCTTCCCCCTTTTAGGAAGTTTGGTCCTCCAAACTTATTTTACCTTCGTCGGAAAACAAATGTGGATAGCGTAGTCGCATTTCCTCCTCTTTTTCCCACGTGGCATCCGTCCCATAGTGTTCTTTCCATTCCACTTTTACCATTGGGATGGACTTGCTTCTCAATTGTTTCACTTGCCGGTCAACGATTCATTCCGGCCATTTGGCGTATTCCATATTTTCATCCAAAGCTACCCGATGATAATCAATCACATGGAACGGGTCTCGGAGATAACCCCTCAACATCGATACATGAAACACATCATGGATTTGCTCGAATCCCGGTGGCAAAGCAACTCTATAGGCAACTGGACCAAGCCTTTCTAGAATTTGAAACGGCCCAATGTAACGGGGCGACAACTTGCCATTCTTTCCAAACCTAACTTGGCCTTTCATTGGGGACACATGAACAAACACATGGTCACCGACCTCATACTCAAGCGGTCTTCTTCGAACATCTGCATAATTCTTTTGTCGGTCTTGAGCTGTCTTGAGCCTCTGCTAAATAGTTTTGATCTTCTCAGAAGTATCTTGCACAATTTCAGGCCCAAGTAAAGCTCTATCCCCGACTTCTGTCCAACAAATTGGTGATCTACACCTTCTACCATACAAAGCCTCATATGGTGCCATACCGATGCTGGAGTGGAAGCTGTTATTGTATGCAAATTCTACAAGTGGCAAATAGTCTTCCCAACTCCCCTGAAAATCCAAAGCACACATCCGAAGCATATCTTCCAAAGTCTGTATTATTCGTTTTGATTGCCCGTCTGTCTGTGGGTGGAATGCAGTACTAAATCTCAATTCTGTTCCCATAGCTTCCTGCAAACTTTTCCATAATCTAGATACAAATTTTGGATCTCTATCCGACACAATAGATACCGGAACTCCATGTAAACGGACAATCTCCTCAACATATATAGAAGCCAATCTATAAGCATTAAATGTAGTTTTGACAGGTAGAAAATGTGCAGATTTAGTCAGTTTATTAACTACAACCCAAATAGAATCCATACCTCGAGGAGTCCGAGGTAGACCAACAACAAAATCCATAGTCACATGTTCCCACTTCCATTCAAGAATAGGGAGGGGTTGAAGTAGACCGCTCGATTTCTGATGTTCAGCTTTAACTTGCTGACACTGAAGACATTTGGACACATATTCTGCAATCTCTTTCTTCATTTTAGGCCACCAATAGGTTTGTTTCAAATCCTGATACATTTTATTATTGCCCAGATGTATAGCAGACACTGATTTGTGGGCTTCATCTAAAACCCTCTTCTTTAGTTCCGGAACATCTAGGACACATATTCAGTTTCGAAATCTCAACACTTCATTTTCAATGCTGAACTCTGCTTTCGGACTTGTCTCAAATTCATCAATCACTTTCCTGAGGAATTCATCCTCTTTCTGTTTCTGTTTAATTTCATCAATGATTGCCGGTTCGGCTGTAATAGCGGCTATTAATCTGCCCGGTTCACACATTACCACTTCAATTTCAGCCCTCTCGAAATCTCGCAAGATCTCTTTCTGTTCAGTAAGCAAACAAGCCAAACTCCCCGTTGATTTTCTGCTCAAGGCATCAGCAACTGTATTAGCTTTCCCAGGGTGATACTGAATTTCTAGATCATAATCTTTTATCAGTCCCAGCCATCTCCTCTGTCGCATATTCAACTCTTTCTGCGTAAAGAAGTATTTCAGACTTTTATAATCCGTGTAAACTTCACATTTCGCCCCATACAAATAATGCTGCCAGATTTTCAAAGCAAAAGCAACTGCGGCCAATTCTAAGTCATGTGTTGGGTAGTTCTTCTCATGTGGCCTCAATTGCCGTAAGGCATAAGCAATAACTTTCCCGTTCTGCATTAACACACAACCTAAACCTTTATGAGATGCATCACTGAAAATCACAAAATTTTCCATACCTGAAGGTAGTGTCAAAATTGGTGCAGTAGTCAGTCTCGTTTTCAATTCATGAAAGGCTGATTCTCTTTCATCGTTCCACTCAAATGGTTGCCCTTTGCGTGTCAATTGGGTAAGAGGCACTGCTATCTTTGAAAAGTCTTTCACAAACATCCTGTAATACCTAGCTAAGCCCATGAAACTGCGGACTTCTGTCACATTAGTCGGTGCAGGCCAATTCATAATCGCATCTATTTTCTGTGGGTCCACTGAAATTCCTTCCTTGTTGATCACATGCCCTAAGAAAATAACTTCATCGAACCAAAACTCACACTTCCTTAGTTTAGCAAACAATTTCTTCTCCCTAAGTATATGCAGGACAGTTCTCAAGTGATGTTCATGTTCAAGTCTATCTTTAGAGTATATCAAAATGTCATCAATGAAGACTACAACAAATTCGTCAAGGTAGGTTTTGAAAATTCAGTTCATTAAGTCCATAAATGCTGCCGGAGCATTAGTCACTCCAAATGGCATAACAAGAAATTCAAAGTGACCGTACCTCGTCCTGAATGCAGTTTTCTCAACATCTTCTGCCTTTAACTTTAACTAATGATACCCGAATCTCAAATCAATTTTGGAGAACACCTGTGATCCCTGCAACTGATCAAATAAGTAATCAATACGGGGTAAGGGATATTTATTCTTTATTGTTACCTTGTTCAGTTCTCGATAGTCAATACACAAACGTAGGATTCCATCCTTCTTTTTCACAAACAATGCCGGTGCACCCCACGGTGAAGTACTAGTTCGGATAAACCCCTTGTCAAGCAGGTCTTGTAACTGTTCTTTCAGTTATTTCATTTCAGCAGTAGCCATTCTGTAGGGAGTCTTAGAAATGGGCTGGGTGCCTGGCACAGTTTCAATAGTAAACTCTATCTCCTTGTCTACCAATTCCCCTGGTAATTCATTTGGAAATACATCTGGAAATTCCCTAACAATAGGGATATCATTTAATTCAACATTTACAGATTGTTCAGACAACACATAGCACAAATAACCCTGGCACCCTTTCCTGATCAGTTTACATGCTTTCATTGCAGATATCAAATAAGGTGGAGGCATTACCCCGTTACCCACAAATTCAATTTCTTCCTATTCTGGTGGTTTAAACACAACTCGTTTTGTCACACAATCAATGGTGGCACAATATTTAGTTAACTAGTCCATGCCCAGAATTATATCAAAATGTCTAAAGTTCAGGGGTAACAAGTCCACATACAAAATAGCATTCCCAATTTGCATGTCACAAAAACGGTACACAGATTCACATAATACAGATTCCCCAAATGGAGCAAACACACATAGCAGATATGGCAATAATTCTAGAGGTCTATTCAGTCTAGATGCAAATGCACATGTTACAAATGAGTGTGTCGATCCAGAGTCAATTAACACAAAAGCATCCTGGTTACATATAGAGATAGTACCTGAGACAACTGCATTGGCATTCTATGTATCACCCGGAACAAGCGCAAAAACTCTCCCTTGTCTCACATTGTCTCCGGTAGTAGTAGATCTCCCAATAGTTCCCAGCTTCGGGATTGATGCAGTTGAGCTAGAAGCTAGCCTCCCACTATTCTGATTACAATCTCGGGCCATGTGCCCTTGTTTACCACATTTGAAACAGGCTCCCGACACACAGTAACAAACCCCACGGTGCCTTTTACTACAAATGTTGCACATGGGAGATGTATCTCGGGAAGAATTCAAGTACTTGAGGAGCCCGTGTTTTGCTTTTTCAAAAATTTCTTCTTTGAAAAGAAGCCTTGTCTCTTATTACTTTTCCAATCTGTTGTTGACTTAGTCTATCTAGCTATGTTAGCCTCTGATATTATGGCCCTATCTAGCACCCCAATGTAGGTTTCTAGCTTCAAGACATTCACTCTTTCTAAAATGTCGCTTCGAAGCCCACCTTCAAAATGCCTTGCTTTCTTATAGTCTGTATCAATCACATGTGGTGTAAACCTGGCCAATTCAGTGAATTTGGCCTCATATTCAGCTACAGTCATACTGTCTTGCTTTAGTTCCATAAACTCTGACACTTTCCTATCCCGGACACACTGTGGGAAGTACTTGTCATAGAAAATTTCCAGAAATTTTGCCCAATCAACATCTTTATAATTCTCTCGCATTAACATCCATCATCTTCTTGCCTCATCTTCTAACATAAAAGTGGCTAGAAGCACTTTCTGAGTCTCCGAACACGGGAACACTTCAAACAATTTTTTGATGCCGAGGACCCACGCTTCGGCTTTCAACAGATCTAGTCCCTCGTGGAACTGTGGTGGTTTCATTTTCTTGAATTCTTTGGTGAGAGCTATTATCCGGTCATCATTCTGATTATCTGGCACGAGTGGTGCCGAAGGTGGAGGATGTGGCTGCTACCACTGTTGTTGCCTTAATGTTTCTGCCATTTCTTGAATAAACCTTTCCATTTTATCTATTCTGGCAGTAGAGGACTCTTCTATCTCATCACCTCTTGTTCTCACCATCTGATTAAACTTGCATTATACTTTATACAAAAATTTCATAGGTATGCATATACTAAAGAGCACACATATTCAAATAGTTATATTGCAAGCAAATCACAAACTTATAACACATAATCATTCACATTAAACATTTAAGCGTATTCTCGATGCTTTCAGATTCAAGCTTATCACATGAATGCATCCTAGATTCTTTTCTAGACACTTATTGCTCTTTTGAACAAGTGTGTGAGTTATTAACTCGTGCTCTGATACCACTCTGTCCTGACCCGAACCCGCCCCCGTGGGTTAAGGACATAACTGACCAGTTATCATGAGATTACCTACGGCCTCAAACCAAACCAAACATATTTTAACAGAGTTAATGGAGGCCAAACGGAAGCAATTTAAAACTTTGTCCATAGAGCTATGCTTACATGGCACATTACCACAAACCATACATATGCATATTAATAACTCACATCAAGATATGTACTACACAAAGCCCTGTACATACATATCATATAAGTCTAAGTCAACCCATGAAAACTATATACAACATATTCAAAGACTTCGCCAACATGACAAAATAAAACAGAATGACAAAAAGGTGAAGACGAGTCTCATGCGTGAGACGCAAGGGCTGACTCTTCAAAACATTTGTTGTTCCACACAAACTTCGCTGAGGCTGGGTTTGGACTTCTCTTGGCTCACCTACAAAACATGAATGAGTGTGAGCGATAGCCCAGTGAATAATATCAATTAAAGAAGATACATTGGAACAATATACATCGGATGGCCTTAGGCCCAATTCATATTTCTATCTAGTATATAAATAGATGTAGATCAAGTGACTTCGGTTCCAAATACATCGAATGGCCTCGAGCCCAATCCATTCATGTCAAACTGGCCTTTGGCCCATTTGTCTTTCGTTCATGTCAGACTGGCCTCTGGCCCATTAATTCTTTCATTCAGATCATACTGGCCTCTGGGCCCATTCATTCTATCATTTAGATCATACTGGCCTCTGGCCCATTCATTCTTTCATTCAGATCATACTGGCCTCTAGCCCATTCATTCTATTGTTCAGATCATACTGGCCTCTAGCCCATTCATTCATTTATGTCAAACTGGCTTCGGCCCATTCATTCATTCATGTCAAACTGGCCTTTGGCCCATTCATTTGGCATAGCAACATTGTCCACCAATCAATTAACAAACTTATAAACTTACATAGAAGTAAGCAATTGGACAACAACACATTTCAGATATCTTTGTTAAGATATTACTCACAGTGATCAGTAGGTTGATTTGCCCTGGAGCTTGACCCTAGAGGCTCAATTTTTCCAATCAATAGCAAATTCTTGAGTATGGCTTCAGGATTATCAAGCTTCAAGACCAAACTAAGATTATCTCTCCTCCCTCTCTGTAATTTCGGGTCTCTCTCTCTCTCTCTAGAGAGTTGTTCTCAGCCCAGATGACATAAAGTAGAGGAATTAAACATAATAAGGCCTTTATAAAAGCTGCCTTGGTCACATTATTTTATTATAAAATAATTGAGCACTAATTCACTAATTAAATCAATTTAATCTGATCCAAATCAATTTCCAATTAAATTTCACCGTAGGCTCTAAAAATTATGCCAATCACAATGACGCGACCAATTTCGGTTTCGGTGGCCGATAGGGCCTTCAATTTAATTATCAAAGCAGACAATCAAACAGATATTCCTACGGTGAACAGATAGAAATTCAAAACCACATATATTCACATAATTGGCACACAAAATCATATCAGACACATAATCAAATTCATAATAAGGACCAATTAGCTAAATACGGAACAGGGTTATCACATAACCGCAATCGGTTCTCGGAATGGAAAGAAAAAAGGCAGGGTTCTCATGGGCATAAGGGGTCAGCGTCCTCACAAAAAAAAAGAAACAAAATTTGGGAACTTCCAGTGGTTCTGGTTCTACTCGTGATTCAACACCAACTTGCCCGAAGTATGGTAAGAAGTATCGAGGAGTTTGCTACCGAGCAACTGGGGCTTGCTTTAAGTGTGGGAAAATAGGACATATGGTGAGAGATTGTCCTATGATTGGAGAACAAAAGGGGAATAGGCCAACTGCTAGTTTAGCCGGTTCCACTCCTACAACAAAGACCCTTGCAAGACCTACTACTACTACTACTAGAGACAATGTTAGGCAAGGGAGAGTCTTTGCTCTTGTTCCGGGTGATGTTTAGAATACAGAAGTTGTGGCTTCAAGTACACTCTCTATCAATGGCCAACCTGCTCATGTGTTACTTGATATGGGTTCCACCCATTCCTTTGTTTCGAAAACATTTGCTCCTCATTTGAATAGATCTATGGAACTATTGAATTATGTGTTGTGTGTGCCTTTACCATCTGGGGACTATATGTTATGTACTTCTATTTATCCTGCATGTGAGCTTTTACTTGGGGATATTCCATTATGTGCTAATTTGATGCCCTTTGACATGGTTCACTTTGATATAATTTTGGAGATGGATTGATTAACTAAGTATCATGCAACCATTGATTGTGTGTCTAAACAAGTTATTTCCTGACCTCCGGGACAACATGAGTTTACTTTTGTAGGACATGGGATAGTTCCTCCACCCTATTTTATATTGGATATAAAAGCTTGTAAACTACTTCAGAAAGGTTGAAAGGGTTATTTGTGTAGCATCCTGCATGTAGAGACAACCGATGCGAGTGTTGAAAATATCTTGATTGTTCGAGAATTTTCGGATGTATTTCTTGAGAATTTTCCAGGGGATTTGATAGACCGTGAGATTGAATTTGTTATTGATATTATACCGGGTACTTAATCGATTTCAAAAGCTCCTTATAGAATGTCTACGGCAGAAATGAAGGAATTGAAAGTACAGCTACAAGAGTTGCTTGACAAAGGGTTCATCCGACCAAGTATATCACCATGGGGTGCACCAGTTCTGTTTGTGAAGAAAAAAGATGGGACCCTCCTGTTGTGTATTGATTACCGAGAACTTAATAAGGTAACTGTGAAGAATAAATATCCTTTACCGCAGATTGATTATTTATTTGATCAATTACAGGGAGCACAAGTGTTTTCTAAAATTGACTTGAGATCTGGGTATCATGTTGAAAGTCAAAGTAGAAGATGTTGAGAAGATTGCCTTTTGAACTAGGTACGGTCATTATGAATTTTTGGTCATGCCATTTGGGGTTACGAATGCACCAGCAGCTTTTATGGCTTTAATGAATTGGATTTTCAAACCATATTTGGATGATTTTGTGGTGATATTCATCGATGATATCCTTATTTATTCGAAAAGTAGAGAGGAACATGAAAAGCACTTGAGATTAACTCTTCAAACACTTAGAGACAAGAAGTTATATGCTAAATTGAAGAAATGTGAATTTTGGTTGAATGAAGTTGGGTTTTTGGGGCATGTGATTAACAAGGATGGTGTGTCTATTGATCCGTAAAAGATATAGGCTATTGTGAATTGGCTTACCCCTACCAATGTGACAGAAGTATGCAATTTTATGGGTTTAGCAGGTTACTACCGAAGATTTGTTAAATATTTCTCCAAGATTGCGGTGCCGTTTACCCAGTTGACTCAAAAAGGTGTTCCATTCGAGTGGATAGAATAGAAGGAGTCTGCCTTTCAAGAATTGAAGACAAGGCTCACAACAGCACCGGTCCTCACCTTACCGTCAGGTACAAAAGGGTTTGTTATTTATAGTGATGCTTCTCATAAGGGATTGGGGTGTGTACTTATGTAGAATGGAAGAGTAATTACGTATGCATATCAACAATTGAAGCCGCATGAAAAGAATTACCCTACGCATGATTTGGAATTAGCTGCGATGGTGTTCGCATTGAAAATATGGAGGCATTATCTTTATGGAGCAACATGTGAAGTCTACACCAACCATAAGAGCCTCAAGTACTTCTTTACTTAGAAGGAGCTTAATACGCGACAAAGACGGTGGTTAGAACCCATCAAAGATTACGACTTGCAGATTCATTATCATCCCAGCAAAGCCAATACAGTAGCGGATGCTCTTAGTAGAAAGTCAATAGGAAGTCTAGTATGTTTGCTTATTGAGTGAAATGAGTTATTATGTGACTTGAAAAGAATGGAAGTGGAAATTGTGTTACATGAACAAGGTGGAATGTTAACCGCAATAACAGTCCAAACGGCTATCATTGAAGAAATTAGACAAAGGCAATTGGAGGATGAATTTCTCAAGAAAGTGCATGATGAGATGGAAACAAAGCCAAGACCGGGATTCTCTTTGGAGGCTCAAGTGTTGAAGTTTAATGGAAGATTGTGTGTTCCAAATGTCCCCGAAATTAAAGGAAGAGTATTGGAAGAAGCTCACAAATCCAAATTTGCTATGCATCCGGAAAATACCAAAATGTATCAGGATCAAAAGCAAACTCTTTGGTGGCTTAACATGAAAAGAGAAATTGCAAAATTTATTTCAAGATGTCTTTAATGTCAGCAAGTGAAAGCAGAGCATCAAAGACCGATGGGTTTACTTCAACCTCTCCATATTCTGGAATGGAAATAAGAGCACATAACTATGGATTTTATTGTGGGCTTACCTTGAACACCCCGAGGTATGGATTCTATATGGGTTATTGTGGATAGATTGACTAAGTCTGCTTACTTTTTGCCTCTGAAGACTGTTTATAATGCTAATAGACTTGCTTCTGTTTACATTAATGAGATTATTCGATTGCATGGCGTTCTGGTTTTCATTGTGTTGGATAGAGATTCTAAGTTTGTGTCAAGGTTTTGGCAGAGCTTACAGAAAGCATTGGGGACGAAATTGAGGTTCAGTATTGCATTTCATCCACAAACTGATGGGAAGTCTAAAAGAACTATACAGACGTTGGAGGACATGCTCCGGATGTGTGTGTTAGATTTCCGTGAAAGTTGGGAAACTCATTTACCTTTGGCAGAATTTGAATATAACAACAGTTTCCACTCCAGTATCGGGATGGCATCATATGAAGCTTTATATGAGAGAAAATGTCGGACTCCGATTTATTAGACCGAAGTTGGGGATAGAGCATTGATTGGGCCTGAAATTGTGTAGATTACTACAGAGAAGATTTAAATAATCCAACAGAGATTAAAAACAGCTCAAAGCCTACAAAAGAGCTATGCAGATCAAAGAATAAGAGACTTAGAATTTGAGGTTGGGGGTCATGTGTTTATCAAAGTCACTCCAATGAAAGGACACACAAGGTTTTGGGAGAAAATGGAAATTGTCACCCCGGTATATAGAACCATTTCAGATCTTAGAAAGATTGGGTCCGGTTGCCTATCGTATTGTTTTACCACCAGGCATGAAGCAAGTGCATAATGAGTTCGACGCGTCAATGTTACAAGGCTACCTTCAAGATGCTTCTCATGTTATTGACTATCATCAGATTGTTCTAGATGACGATATGATTTATGAAAAGAAACCTATTCGGATCCTTGACTGGCAAGTCAAGCAATTAAGGAACAAGACTATCCCAATAATAAAAGTCAAATGGAAGGAACATTATAGATAGGAAGCCACTTGGGAACGAGAAGAAGAAATGAGGCAACAATATCCAGAATTGTTTTTGACTTGAGGTAAACAAGTTTGGAGGACCAAACTTCCCAAAGGGGGGAAGACTATGACAACCCAACCCGTATTATGCTTAAATATATATGTGTTTTATGTATTTGATATGAATTTGCAAGTTTAAGTGTGTGAATTGTGTGATTTTAGAATTATATCTGTTGAATGTAGGAATATCTATTGCAATTACAACGTTAAACTAAAATTGAAAGCCTTAGAGGCGCCAGAAACCAAAACTAACTTCATATCTGTGATTAGCATGATTTTTACAGCTTACGATGAAATTTTGTAAAATCACGATTCGTAATGATTAAATTAAGTTTTATGAGTTAAGTTATATATGTGTATAGCTCTTGTGTTCATCATTTTTTTGTTGAGAGACTTGCTAGAGAGTGAGTTAGAGAGAGAGGAAGAGGAGAAGCTAGAGAGAGAGGAAGAGGAGAAGCTAGAGTTTTGGAAGAGATTCAAAGGGCAAACCCTAGATTGAAGCTAAGGTATGGAAATTTATTTAGAATCTTTGTCTTTAGCTCATCTTTGGCATGAAATCAAGAGGAAATTAGAAATTTTGAGCTAGGGTTTTGGATTGTGTAACAAGTTGAACTAAATACAATAAATCTCTTCATGTTTGTTTGATTTGAGTCCAATCTTGTGATTAATGCATGAAAAGAGCTCTAGATTGTGCATACAACAAAGATTTGTTAAAAGATCATCCATGTTTTTATGTGTTTGAGCTTGATCATGAAATTCATGAAGTTATGAAAAAGATGAGACCTTGATTTTGTTGTTGAATCAAGATTGATGTGTTTGAGATGTAATTACCCTTGAATCATGTTAGTATATCATGTTTTTGAGTTATTTTTGCATGAAATTGAGCTTGGAAATGAATATGGAAGATCACACTTTGAGCCATTTTTGGACTGGTTTGACTTGCCCAGAACCGCATGTGCAGAACACAGGGTTGATTAAAGGCTCACACACTACTTTAATTGCACGTGCGGCAGCAGGTGCGGCACCTTCCGCACATGCAGAAAATATGGAAAAAAAATTTGACTTTTTCAATTAACTTCCCAGACCCTTTGAATTCGTTTATGAGCGTGTCCTGACCCTCCGCAATGCCTAAAGATGAATAGAAAATGAACGAATCATAAAATGAATTAATGAAAGAAAGTGTACGAATTGAAACGAATGATTTATCAAATATGTGTATGAAATGTTTGTGTAGGTCGTGTGCTGGAGGAAACGCCACAAGATCAATCGCACTATGAGTAATATTATTGTAAAGAAATGTACTTAATTGATTACTTGAGCCATGAATGGTGATTTGTGCCAACATTGTGTTTTGATCAAAATAGATGAAATTCGTAAATGTTATATCACATCTGCAATACGGGCCTAAGGTCGTTTCGTCTATGTTATGATATGTTTGGGCCTGAGGCCGTTCTGTATCATATGTGGGCCTGAGACCGTTCTGTTAATGACATGATAATATGTGATTGGACCTGAGGTTGTTTTGAACAGTTGTTAATATGTAGGCCCAAGGCCGTTCCATACCTTATGTGGGCCTGAGGTCGTTCTGATATTGATGGGCCTAAGGCCCTTCTGTTTATATGATGGGCACAAGGTCATTCTGTGTTATATTGGGCTAGAGGTCGTTCTGTATTATGATTATGGATATTGTGAGAATCTTATGCTCATTTATTTACACTACTTTACTGTATTATTACTCATTGAGCTTCATTCACCCAATATTATATATGTACATGTAAGTGATCTGCAACATGGAGCCCGCGCTTAGAGTCAGCTTCAGGAGCTATTTTGTGAACCTGTTGAGTCATGCCTCTGAGATGGAGTTTTGCCTTTGACTTACATTATGCTTTGACTTTATTTTTGTTTTTTCTATTATGGTCTTAGGATATGTAAACGATATGTATAAAATTTCCTATGGTATTTAAATTTTTGTTTGGGCTTGTAAATGTGTGAATGTGTTATGGCGTAAGTTTTGTAATTTTACTCATATTGGCACAGCTCAATGGACTTCTTCATTTGTTGTATACTTTCGCTTATGGCCCCATTAGTATAATTATTACGTATGTTTGTATGAGGCTGAAGGTAATCAAGTGATTACTAGCTGGTTATGATCCAAACTTTTAGTGGCGAGTTTGGGTCATGATAATGTCATACTCCTAATAGTTTTGCAAAACTGCATAAGTATTGGAAGTTCTCAAATTTCGCTCAAGCGAACAAGCCAAAATCTGGGTAGCAACAGTTTTGAAAAACTAACTCCGAGCCTCTTTCAAACACAACCAAGACACTCCAATAATGTGATAACCACCTCCTTAATTATTTAAATTAATCGTATATTGATTACGTGCTTAATTTTAATTATGTGATTGTGTATTGTTAAGTGTTATTGATTGTCATGTGATTTATTGAATTGTGTTATTGTGGACAGATATGCTTGAATGAGAAATAAACCTGTCTAATTCGTAAAGTTTAACAAGTTATAATTAAATAATTGGATAAGCAATTAGAGCCTAATTCACACTAACATACTAAAATTTAGTGTAATTGAGATTATAATATGATGAGGAATAATTTAATTTGAGTGAAATTGATTTTAATTAATTTAGTAGCCAAATTAAGTTAAGCCTAATGTATGTATAATTAGTGTACTACTTATCAATTGAATTGAAGTAAGGGAGAAGTGTAGTGGGTTTTGGTGAACCTAGATATATCTATGTAGAGAGAGAAAGAGAGAGTGTGCTAGAGAAGAATTCATCAAGTAAGGGAGGAAAAGGAGAAAGAAAGGATAGAAGAAGAACATTGAAGCTAAGGTTCAACTCTTCACAAATCACCAATCAAGGTAAGATTCTTCCCCAAATTCATAAAATTGAAATGTTACATTCCTACTCCTTTAAAATCTAAGTTTAATTATGAAGAAGTTAGGAATGATTAAGAGTTCTTGGAAAGAAATTAAGGTTGGGAATCTATATGAACATATATGAACCTACAAGTGAAGAATTGTATAAATGAACTCATACTCTATATATGGCTGGCATGTTTCCATGAAATCTTTGATTCTATATTTGTTTTCATGTATGGTATGTTTTCTTGAACTTCATGCTCATACATTTATTTTCTTGCAAGGGTTTTCAAAATGGAAAGGAGACTCCATGATTTTTGAGGATTGGAGTTCAAACTAGTAAGTTTTATGAATTTAAATATCAAACTAAGAGTTGAATTCATTACATGGAATTTGAGTATCCAATTGGGGGTTTGAATTTTGATTGAAGCTAGATATATTAAGTTCCATATGTTCTTGTAAAGTTTTGGGTTTTGAATTATATAAAAATGATATTGGCATTGTCAAATTGAGGCCTCAAAATCAAGACAGATTTTTGAACCAAACAAGCCCAGAACCGCACGTGCGGAAAACAGGGCACATAGAGCTACACACTGTTTTAATTGCATGTGTGGTGACATTTCCACACGTGTGGCCAGTGCTCCCGAACATGCGGTTTTCAAGAAATTCCCCGATTTTGTTTTCGCTCCGTTTTTCCAACTTCCAGGCCTTCGTTTGTATAGATTTTATGTGTATTCCAACTTCAAATGCATATCATGTGCATATCATAAGCATAAAAGGAATCAG
The DNA here is from genome assembly GCA_036172215.1 of Camellia granthamiana. Taxonomy (NCBI): domain Eukaryota; kingdom Viridiplantae; phylum Streptophyta; class Magnoliopsida; order Ericales; family Theaceae; genus Camellia; species Camellia granthamiana. Next base: position 82,192,896 of record CM069911.1, on the reverse strand, counting down.
AGACTGAATAGTTTGAACCAAAAGAATAAGCAATGAATAACCGAATAAGTTTAAGAACCGACTAGCTGAAGTGAATATAATTATTGAGTTTTGTACTTGAATATGGCTATATAGGTAGCTTGCTCGGGGAGTACCATCCGGCGAAATATTGTGAGTAATGTTATTGTAAAGGATATTTTCGTATTAATGGTATTAAAAATACTACATTGTGAAATATATTTTTGTTTACCGAATATCTGATACGAGAAGTAATTTTATTTCCGAAATGTTAAATTAAGCTATGGAATTTCGAAGTGGATATGAAATGACAAGTTTTCTGAGAAATTATGTTTGATACGAATAAATGAGATTCCCTATTGATTATCGAACGTGACACCATGAACATGTGCTTGATTTTCATAAACTTTTGTCAGGTTTATGGCGATCCATAGTGGTCGTTATGTCTATATCGACCCGTTGTGGTTGTTATGTCTAAGTCAATCAATTGCGATCGTTATGTATATGTCAATCCGATGTGATCGTTATGTATATGTCAATTCATTGTGATCGTTATGCCTATGTCCTCGATCCATTGTGGACGTTCTGCTAATTTGCCGACATCATGAAATGAAAGTGACACTAAATGGTATGAAGAACTTTATGACTTCTGAATGTATATGTTTGATAAATGCTTCGTTTCATCATGAACGTTTTGTATGGTATCTTGCTAAAGGTCTAGTAACGCTTTTGACGACATACTACGCTATGTGTTGATCTATGGATAGTTTACTGAAGGTTTATGGAACTTCATTTATTAGCACAAGTATCGGGAAAATATTTTGACCATTGTTTTGTTCCTATAAGTCGTGAATCTCATTCATCTACCCCATTTACAATGGGATTATTCACTGGGCTCTAGCTTATTGTTTATTTTATATATATATATATATGTCGGTGATCGAGCACCAGATAAGAGTTAGCGGCATCAACTCGAACCCCATTTTGTCAAGACAACTATTGTGCCTCACTGTGAGGTTCCGAACCGTTAATTTGTCAAGGCTTCTTGGGTGGTCCAAAGTCACCCGTTTGAAACTGTGTGTAAGTGACAAGAATGTTTTTGGCTTTTTTTAGTACTGTTTTTGATAATGGGATTTAGTTCCCTAACTTATGCTTTTGTTTTGTATATAAGTGTGTTTTGGATTTAAGTATTTGTGCAATGTTAGTATATGAAAGTTGTTTTGTACAGTTAAGTCCTCACAGCTCATTGGACATTATTTTTTATCATTGATTGGCTTCCACCAACCCTATTATTGTGTTATTGTCATTATTATTAAGTAAGCCTTTGGTAATCACGGATTACTGGCCGATTACGACACTAAACCTATAGGGACAGGTTTGGATTGTGACAAATAACCAATCTCAACAAGGAATAAGATAGAAGAAGACATGAACATCCATCAAGACAAGAAATCTTGAATCCAAAAAAAAAAATGAATGAGTCATGTTTAAACTAGAATCGTTATATAGTCCATATTAAATATATAAAAATTTACTTACCCAAAAAATAAATAAAAATTTAATCACACTATTAGGGATGGTGAAATACTTCGATACGTCAGGTCCCTGATTCTCCCAAACCCTAGTGGGATGAGTTTGGGGGTAGTTGAACAAGGTAGGGTCAGATTTGAGAAAGTTTTGAACAACCTGATTGGGATTGGGTCGGGATGAAAGAGAGTATTTTTTTTTATTTTATTTGTACCCTACCTAACCTATAAATATAGTAATACATAAAAATAATATTACATATATATGAAATGTGTATATTATTTTATTGAACTTTTATTGAGTATATATAATATTTATGCAATGTAATATTGAGTTTGTATTGTGTTATATATAATATAGTTTTAATTTCTGTATAATATATAATATTTTTGTAATTATAAATATCATTTTCTAGTTTTAATTATTGAGTTTTTATATTATAGTGTTGCGGATCGAGTAGAGTCGAGGTGGGTGTGGGAGTTACATTTGTATGTTTGGGTTGGGGAGAGTAAGTGTTTCATGAGGGTCTAGTTGGGGGCAAGAGAAAATGGTAGAAATGCAAGTGGGAGTGGGAGTGGGAGTGGGGATAGGGGGTCCTGACCCATACCCTACCCGTTGTCATCCATACTCATAATATATTTGTTTTATTTGTATCCAATAATTTAGTAGTATAAAATTTAGGGAAATTTTAATATACATACCTTTTAAAAGGTGTACTATATGCACCTTTAGTTATGTCATTTTTTTCTTTAATTTTGATCAATTTTCTTTTGAAAAATTCTATTTACATCACAATTCTAACTCATCACAATGCTCATTTTATATATTTTTTTAATTATAATCTTAACCTTGTATAAAATTTACCCAAAAATCCTCAAAACCATAGAACTCCTAACCCTAATTTCTAAACTCACCCACCCTTTCACCCTATCTCCTCCGACTATCACTACCATACTATTACCGACACCACTACCACAATTGACGCCGTCGTGAACCAATCTGGTACCAGCACACCCAATCCCCAAACCTAATTTCTCAACCAATCCACCTCATTGACCACCATCTCTACCTACCATTGTCACTACAGGTGCCACCCCTCAACCCATCATTGTCCTATCCCGGAATCCTCATCCTCGTATTCTTCTTCTAGATCCGAAAGCTCCACACACAAAAAAAAAACCAAATACTCTCTCTTGCTCGCTTGTGATTTGGGATCCATTCACGATGGTGGAAGGATGAGAAGAGGAGATACGTTGCGGCAGAAAAGATGGATTGCGGTAGATAGAGAAAGGGTTTGCAGTGGTCGGAGATGACAGAAAGGGGCCATGAGGGGGATTGCGGAGTAAGGTTTGCAGGGATGAAAAGACTGTGAATGTCGTCGTAAAAGAATAAGATTAGAGAGAGGATTGTGGTGGACAAAGGTGGCGATTGTAAGAGAGGTCGTAGGTGGGAGTGGGTTTGCATTTTGGAGTCGGAGATGGCGGTTGTGGCTGCCGGAAGTGGTGATTGAGAGGTGGAGTAGGTTAGGGTTTGTTAGGTTAGGGATGTAAGGTTAGGGGTATGATGAGTATTATGGTGCTTGTAAAGAGATAATTGAATTTTTGTATGTTGTACAATGAGAAATTGAGTGTAATGAGAATTTTTTTTGTCATGTAAGTAGAATTATCATTTTCTTCTTTAGTATGACATTATTGTAGTTATGACTCATGAGATTTTTAATTATGTTTCATGTCGTATTTAATTATGACATTTTTTTGAAGGGCGAATTACATTAACGGTCCTTATAGTTTGAGATTTGTGTCACTTTAGTCCTTGACCTTTTAATTGTGATATATTTGATTTTGAATTTTGAATCTCGTTCTAAATAAAAACAATCGAAGACACCGTCGCTCCATTTCAATGGTAAAACCATCAATTTGATAAAATACAAATTAGTTGGACAAAAATAAAATGTCAAAAAAATATTTTTGAATTTTTAAAAATTATTTCTACCCACCAAAGATAAAATTATATAAAAATGATAAATCTTTTACATTTTTATTTTTTATATTTTTTTATCAAATTAATTTTTAGTATGTGTTTGGATGATGATCATGTAATGATGGATGGTTGTTGTTATTTTTTTTTTTTTAATTATTATTTTTTATTTTTTTATGTTTTTGGATGGTTATCATATAATAGATGCTTGTATTTGTTATTAATAAATATTTTTTGATGGTTATCAGTTATTAGGTTTTTAATGTGTAATTAATATATTTAATATATGCAATGTTTTTAATTTTGAATTTGTTGATTTAATGGATTATTTTAATAATGATATCAAAATTGTCGCTATGTTTAACTTTTAAAAAAATAAAAACTAATTTAATAAAAATAAATAACAAAAAAATTTAAAATATTATTTTTACCCTCCCAAAAATAAAATTATATAAAAATAATGTATTTTTAATTTTTTTTTCACTAATTTAATTTTTAATCTCTTAAAAAAAAATCTAAATATAGATTTTATAAACCAAATCAAACAAAATTTTATAGCCAAGGGACTCCTAGCATTATTCATTAAAAAAAATGTTATTACATTTCAAACAACATACAAATTAATTAATACAAAATAAGTTGTATGATAACTTTGTCTTTGACATGGACGGTTTGCAAAAGAAATATCTTTGTGTGAAATAAGATTCAAAATTTAAGATCAAATATATAATAATTAAAAAGTTAAAAATCAAAATAACACAAGTCTCAAATTACAAGGCCACCCTTTTTTAATTATCACTTAAGCAGTATGAAATTGTATTTGTTTAATTATGGATTGTTTTAGGAAGATGATTAAAAGTTGACTTTTTAATTTTTTAAACTTTTTATAAAAAAAATATATAAAAAATAATATGACCCAAAATACGTTAAAAAGGTGAAATATGATTTTTAGCCATCTTCCAAAATAGCCATATAGTTCTGTTTGGTGTAGCTGTTAAAGCAGATTATAGATTATAGCTTAACAGATTATAGATTATGACTTTAATCTGAAGTTGTTAATCTGTTTGGTGTAACTGTTAGATTATAAATTTAAGTTGTTGAGTAGTGTTTGTTAAAGGGTGAATTACACTAATGGTCCCTATATTTTGAGACTTGTGTCATTTTGGTCATTGACTTTTCAATTATGACACATTTAACCCTGAATTTTGAATCTTATTCCAAATAAAGACAATTGAAGATACCATTACTTAATTTCAAGGGCAGAATCGTCAATTTGATCAAATATAAACTAATTTGATAAAAATAAATGTCAAAAATATATTTTTGAATTTTTAAAAATTATTTCTACACACTAAAGATAAAATTATGTAAAATTGATAAATCTTTTAGACATTTATTTATTTATTTTACCAAATTAATTTTTATTACGTGTTTGGATGATGATTATGTAATGGTGGTGGTTTTTATTTTCATTAAATTAGTTTATATTTTTCTATAAGTCAAATATGGCAACAATTTTGATATCATCATTAAATCAATAAATTAAATCAAAAAAATTCAAAACTAAAAATATTTCATATATTAAATATATCGATTACACATTAAAATTCTAACAAGCACCCATTACATAATCATCATCCAAACACATAATAAAAATTAATTTAGTAAAAATAATAAATAAATAAATGTCTAAAAGATTTATTAATTTTACATAATTTTATCTTTTGACATAATAAATGTCTAAAAAATTTAAAAATATTTTTTGACATTTATTTTTGTCAAATTAATTTATATTTTATTAAATTAACGATTTTGCTCTTGAAATTAAGCAATAGTATTTTCAATTGTTCTTGTTTAGAACAAGATTCGAAATTCAAGGTCAAATGTGTCACAATTGAAAACTCAGGAACCAAAATGGCACGAGTCTTAAACTATAGGGACTGTTAGTGTAATTCATCCTTTGTTAGATAAGCAGTGAAGTAGCTTTTTCAATTAACTTTTATTTTTTGTTATTTCCTACTTGTCTACATTTCTCATAAAAAAAAATAATAATATATAATCCATTTGGGTATTTTTCTATTTTTGAAAAAATAAAAAATAAAAAAATCTAAAAATATAACCGTAAATTAATATGTCCACAGCAGAAGTTTATAATCAGAAGTAAAAAGTGATCAACTTCTCAGAATTAATTTTTTTTGAGTTAAAATAAATTGTTAAAATAAAAAATTATTTGAAATAAATTTAACTAAACAATCTAAAATAATTTTTCAAAAAATAAAAGTTATAAATTGGTACAAAAAAAAGCCCAAACAAACTCACCATAAGACACACTCCATTTGATGTAGCAGTGTTTCTCACAAATGGTCCATATCATCCCCATATAGTAAGAGACTGAGTAGTGTTAATCAGGGGGCATTTCCCTAAATAACCCAAAATAGTGAGGGAATTCCCAAACTAAGCCTAGTTTTGAAAGAATTCCCAAAATAAGATAACTCGCGGTTCACAATCGCGAGTTCAACACTTTTCCACCCCTCTCGCGTGAAACCTGGCAAAATTGAAACTCGCTGTTACAAAAAGCGAGTTTGATTAAGAACTCGCGGTTAGGAAACGCGAGTTTGATTAATTTTTTTTTCTTTTAAACTCGCTTTTACGAACCACGATTTCATCCAAAAAAATTTTTCCTCTGAACTCGCTGTTTGAAACCACGAGTTTACCAAAAATCATTTGTCTTTTGAACTCGTGGTTTGTAACCACGATTTCAACACTGCCTCACAAACAATCTCACTTTGACTCACTCTCACTTTGACTCTGACACCATACACAAACACACACCAAACACAAACAAACACAGTCACACTCAATATATATATAAATTTTATTTCATAAAATTGAAATCAATATTAAATATATATAATAATTTATAATAACAAATAATAATCAACTATATAAAATGATTACTTTTTATTTTAATTCTTAATTTTTTTATTTTACTGTTTAGAGATAAAATTTATTTTTTTTATTTTAGGGTTTAAGGTTTAATTCTTAAAATTTATTTTTTTTATTTTAGGGTTTAGGATTTATAAAAAAATTTTTTAAGAATTAAACCTTAAACAAATAAATAAATAAATAAATAAAAAAAAGACTCATTGTTTTTATATGGTTTTCTATTTTTGGGCCTAGATATCTTTTTGGTATTATTCACACCCCCCCCCCCCCCACCCAAAAAAAAAAAAAAAAAAAAAAAAAAACTTTTTGATATTTATTTTAATCAAACTAGTTCAAAATTTTTCCAACCAAAAATAAATAAATAAAATAATAATAATAATTATAATAATAATAAAATCAGAGAACTGATTTTAAAAATAAAACCAAAAAAACTAGATTGAGGGTAATTGGACTGTTCCGGTTGAAACCTTTTGTGTGCTTTTGTCAGGATTCAAAAGTCTGGAATTGATATTGATATGAAGACATTCGTCCTATTAGGTTGAATTTTGTGCAAGTTTTTCAACTGCTTTGCAATTTTGGTTGTTTGGGAATTGTTAAATAAGTATACTTTTTAACTTTTTACGAAAAAATGTATAGAAAAGTAGAGAGGAGATGTGACTCAAAAAAGATAAAAAAAAAAAAGTGAATTTTTTTTGTTGGAAGTCATAAATTTTAATTATCCAGTCCTAGGAAATTTAAGAACTTAAGTTAATCGAGCCAAACAATGATATGAGCCTTAGTTAAGCTGATTTTTTCCTCATCTAAACCAAGAAGTTGGAATTATATGCTTATCTATGATTGCAATTTTTTTTTTCCATTTTCGTTTTGCTCTTCTGCATTCAAATGGAGCATGGTTATAGTTTATTGTATAACATATAAACTTTTATTGTTGAAGAAATGGAAGCATTTATTTGACTTGCGTAAGCTTGATACCAATGCATTGGATACAGGTAAAAAAAGTTTTTGATTTGTTGGTTGCGTAAGGATTGGTAACATATTTGGAGATCTATGCTTCTTGATTTAACACCTAAAAAATCACGAATATTAAGTACATCACGTTGAGTCCACTAAATGTTCATCACATCCCGCTTAAACCACCAAGTGTTGATCAAATCGATTAATCATGATTTCTCATGTCGCATGTGTATGGTTGTAGACATAAATTTTGAAACATGAAGTGTTTTAACACATTTCGAAGTTCATGTTACAAATGTCTATTGTTTAGTTATTTTCGATCTGTATTCCAGATCGTTAATTACACATTTTAATTAAATTAAATTTTCGATTAATGAAGAACAAAAAAATTAACAAAAGACAATTTAAGGAAAAGAAATATTTTATTGAAATTGTAGGGATTTAAAACCCTTAGATACTGTGAGAATATTAGGTTAGGAAGTGTTTTATTTTCTGAGAATATTAGGCTAGGCAGTGTTTCATTTTCTGAGAGATTGTATAGGTGTATATATGGGGCAGTGTTTCCTTTAGGTTAGGTTTATATATATGGTAGTGTTTTAGGTGTATATATATGGTAGTGTTTCCTTTGGTCTTGGGGTTAGGTTTACTATATAATTAGATGTATTCTTTGTATTATTACACAATTGAATATACAGAAAAATTTCAGAAATCTTACATGGTATCAAAGCTACGTTTGAAACCCTAGCAGCCATTGTCCCAGCTTCTCCGCTTCATTGAGTTCTTTGGTTCAACTTTCTGAATATGTGCGACCCATCTGGTTCAAGATTGGGTTTGGTTCGTCTGTTCCTCTGTTTGAGTCATCATCTGATTCGCGTAGGTTCTCCAGTCTGGTTCGTAACTCCTCTACGGTCGGCATCTTTGGTTCGTCAGACATCTCTAGACCTTGCGATTTTTGGCTTTAGTTCATCACCATCGCGGTTTGTTTTCGCTAGTTGAAAGGCCATCTGTCTTGACCCCTCTTTGCTTCGTGACCTTCAGTCGAAACTCCTCTCACTACTGATCTTCTCTCTCCTTTGATTTTGTCAACTTAGGGTTCGTCGACTGGTTCTCACGGGTGATCCTTGTTCGTTGATCCTCTGAGCACCGAAATTCTTTCTTTCTTCTACTCTGGTATCGCGACCCATCGCGAGTTCTTTGGTTCAATCTGGTTTCAGAATTGCGGCACCAAGCTGCTCTCTCTCTCTCTCTCTCTTGTTCGACTGGTTTGTCAGGTCATCTGGGTTGTTGGGTCATTTGATCTTGATTTGGTTACTTTGGTCTATTTTGGGTTTATTACACTTGAACCCCTCATATTTGATTATTACACTTGAACCCCCTGGTTTGGCTATTTGTTTGATTGTGCTTGAACCCCTCAGCTTTCTGGTTACTATGGTGCCTCTGGCTTCTGATGAGTGTGTCTTTTGCCATCAGAGGGGTCATTGGAAGTATCATTGTCTCAAGAAAGGATGTCTGTTTGCCTCGTCTTCTCAACAGTTTCCGATCCAGTTCTGTCCCCCTTCTCTGAATATTTTTTTAGCCTCCCACCGATTCTACTGCATCTGCTCCAGCTCCTGATCTTGATTCTGATCTTAACTTGGCTTCCTTAAGTGCTCAGATTAGTCAGCTTCAGCATAGCATATACTGTCTACTTCCCAACCATCCCCGTCTGCTTCCATTGTTTCCTCTCTTCATTCATGTTTGCTTGGGTCTTCTTCAGCTATCTCTTCGTCTGTTTGGATTTTTGACTCTGGTGCCTCTCATCATGACTCCCCATTTCTTCTTACTTTAAAATTGTACTATTAATACTCCTAATGGGTCTGGTATGTCTGTTAGGTGTATCTTACCGTTTGCTATGTCTGTTGTCTCTATTCCATCTGTCCTTTATGTTCCTCAGTTATCTGTCAGTTTATTATCTATTAGTTAGCTTGATACCTCCGGTTTTGATGTTATCTTTTCTTTTTTTATCTGTTCTGTGTAGGATCGGATGTCCAAGCAGCAAATTGGGACTGGCCGTAGAATTGGAGACCTTTATGTGGTGGAGAGCTTGCATCTACCTATGATAACCTTTTCGACTGCCTTTTCCTCTTTTCAGTTAGATTCTCTGTCCAGTCCTTTCTACTTGTGGCATTTTAGATTAGGGCATTTGTCTGCTGACTGCTTACGATCTTTAGTTTAATCAGGTATATTGGTAAAGTTTCTCCTAGTGAACAATGTTAGGGGTGTAAACTTGCCAAAATAACAACCTTACCTTTTCGTAAAAATACTTCTATATCTGATACACCGTTTTCTTTAGTTCATACTGATGTTTGGGGCCCTTATCTTGTTCTCACCAAAAGGGGTTCTGCATACTATGTGTCATTTGTTGACGACTGCATCCGTTATACTTGGGTTTATCTTATGACTTATAAGTCTGATTTCTATCAGATATGCCTTACCTTTCAGTCAATGATTACTACTCAGTTTGGGTCTACAATTAAAGTGTTATGGTCTGACTTGGGTGGAGAATATTTTAAAAATAAGTTTTGTGAGTATTTAGCCAATTTGGGTGCCATTTACCAAACTTTTTGTACAGATACACCTGCTCAAAATGGTCAAGCCGAGCGTAAACACCATCATCTCCTTGAGACAGTTAGGTCTCTTCTTCTCTCTGCCTCAGTTTCGGCTCTGTTTTGGGGGGAGACAGTTCTTACTGCTGCTTTTCTTCTCAACCGCATGCTTACTTCCCTTCTTTCTGGTCGGTCTCTTTATGAGGCTTTATTCTCCCAAATTCCTAATTATTCCCTCCTTCGTATATTTGGATATGCCTGTTTTGTCCTTCTTCCCTGCAAAGATTGGACCAAACTTAGTGTCCGGGTTTGTCTTCTGTGTCTTTTTGGGTTATAGCCTTACTTAGAAAGGCTATTGGTGTTACGACCTTGTTTCTCGTCGTCTTTATGTCTCCCGTCATGTTTCTTTTCTCGAATGTCTGCCTTACTTTCAGCTTCCTCCTATCACTGCTCCAGTTTCCAAAGAGGATTTGGTTCATATTGATCCATTTCCTTTTGAGGTCCCTCATGATCAATACATCTCTACTGTTTCCCCTGAACTTGTTCCCTCTTCTCCTCCTACCACCCCTCCTGCTGAGTCTTTCTCCACTAAACCCCATGAATCTGCTCTCTTTTCTCCTCCTTCTCCCCAGCCTGCTCATTCTCCTCTTCCTCCTCCTCCTCCTTCGTTGTTAGTTTATTGCTGCCAAGCTCTCCCTCCACCAGTTGTTTCTGTCCCTACTGCTAATCCTCCTGCTTCTGACAACTCTGATCCTGCTACACACCGATATCCTACTCAAGCACATTACCTTCCAAATAGGTTGGGTTGGTCTAATATATGTTTTTCTACTTCCTGTCGTACTTTTTTATCTGCTATTCATTTTTTTTCAGAACATCAGTCTTACAATGAGGCCTGTCAGGATCCCAATTGGGTTCGAGTTATAGAGGATGAGTTGTTTGCCTTGCAGAAGACTAATACTTGGGCGTTGGTCTCATTGCCTGCTGGTAAGAATCTGGTTGGTTGTAAATGGGTCTATAAAATCAAGACTCATTTTGATGGTTCTCTTAAGCGATACAAAGCTCACCTAGTTGCTAAGGGTTTCTTGCAGTAGTATAGTATTGATGATGGGGAGACCTTTGCCCCTGTTGCCTAGATGATTACTGTCCGTACCTTGATTTATGTTGCTGTTATTTGACATTGGCCTCTCTATCAGATGGACGTTAAGAATGTTTTTCTTAATGGTCATTTCATTGACGAGGTCTACATGTGTCCACCACTTGGCCTTCTCCACTCCTCTAGGTAGGTTTGTCGCCTTGGGCGTGCTTTGTATGGTTTAAAGCAATCTCTTCATGCTTGGTATGATTGTTTTCAGACTGTTGTTACTGAGTTTGGATTTCATCCTTCTGCTTCTGACTCTGTTTTGTTTCTAAGACATACCTCGGCTAGTTTGTTGCTTTCTTACTATATGTGGATGATATGATCATCACTGGCTCTGACTCTTCTGCTATCTCTGAAGTCAAGCAACATCTCTTCCGTACCTTCGAGATGAAGGATCTAGGTCCATTTTGGTGTTTTCTTGGTATTGAGGTTGCTTCTTCTCCAAAGCGTTATTTTCCGTCTCAGGCTAAATATGCTAATGAGGTCATTCATCGTGCTAGTTTTACTAATACTAAGGTTTCTGATATACCTACTGAGATTAATGCGAAGTTCAACTTTACTAATGGTGTCTCTCTAGATGATCTCACTTTATGTTGCGAGCTTGTGGGTTACTTAGTCTATCTGACAGTTACTCGTCCTGATCTTGCCTATGTTGTTCATGTGATTAGTCAGTTTGTTTCTGCTCCTCGCTCCACACATTGGGCTACCTTGGTTCGAATTCTTCGCTATCTTTGAGGTACTATATTTTAGTGTATACTATTGTTCTCTACTTTCTCTCTGGATTTGGTGGCTCATGCTGATTTTGATTGGGCTGGTAATGTTATTGATCGCAAGTCCACGTCTGGTTTTTGTATGTTTCTTGGCAATTCCTTGATCTCTTGGAAAAGCAAAAAGCAAACGGTTTTTGCTTGCTCTATTGCCGAAGCTGAGTACCGTGTTATGGCTCATGCTACTGCTGAGATTGTTTGGCTTTGTTGTCTCTTATCTGATTTGGGTGTCCCTCAGTCTTCTCCGACCTCCCTCTACAATGACAACTGTAGTGCTATTCAGATTATCCATAACACCGTCTTCCATGAGTAGATCAAGTACATTGAAATTGATTGTCACTTTGTTCGTCACCATCTGCAGTCCGGCTCTATCTCGCTTCCTTTCATCTCTTCGGTTTTGCAACTTGCTGACTTTTTTACCAAGACTCATACCACTGCTCTGTTTCAGTTTCTTCTTGGCAAACTCTCAATGTTTTCTGCTACAACACCTTGAGTTTGAGCGAGGGTGTGAGAATATTAGGTTAGGGAGTGTTTCCTTTTCTGAGAATATTAGGTTAGGCAGTGCTTCCTTTTTTGAGAGATTGTGTAGGTATATATATTGCAGTGTTTCTTTTAGATTAGGTTTATATATATGGTAGTGTTTTAGGTGTATATATATGGCTGTATTTCCTTTAGTCTTGGGATTAGGTTTACTATATAATCAGATGTATTCTTTGTATTATTACACAATTGAATATATAGAAAACTTCAAAAAATCTTACAGATACAAGATACAATTGTTGGGTTTTGAACCCTTTACCTATCGCTTGCCATCATAGCAGATGTTTGCAGTATAGTGTATGCTCTTGAGTTCTCTCGGTTTCTCTTCTTTTTTCTTGTAAAGACTTCTTTAACTCCTAATTTCTTTCTCTCTCTCTCTAATGTTTGATTTATCTCTTGATTTTCTGATCCCCCTCCTTGTGATGGTCCTCATCTACGTGATAAGAGCATGCTGTCATCAATTTGAGTTTCAAATTGAATGATAGCGCTGCTTGAATTTTGGCGTAATCATATCTGGTTAATTGTATATCTAACCATTATTGATCCTTTAGGTTGATCCTTTGGATTTCATCCTCTGTGGTATCCTTACTGTAGGCTCTACGTGTCATCCTTAAGTATCTTGAATAACGTTATTGAGATACGACGTTGTTTTATTTATGGACTTTCATATAGATCCTTTTAGGAAGTGATTACCTACAACATGCTTATCGTAGGCTCTATACGTGACATAAATTTGGTTGAAATTTATGTGCCAACAATGGTATCCTTTAGTTGATTTTAATATTGATTTTTAATACATCAATCATAATACTTTGACACTGCATGGGTCCAATTTCATTTGTTTTGTTCAATGAATCCAGGTCCAGAAGATAATGTGGCTGGGTATTATCAGCAGCAGGTGGAAATGCTGGAAGGCTTTAATGAAATGGATGCTTTAGCACAGCGTGGGTTTCTCATAGGAATGTCAAAGGTTTGTACTGCTATCATTCTTGGTTCTCTATGAAACAGTACCAATGCTACTTTTTACTGTATTAAGAAAAATAATAATAAAAAAAAGCCCATGGACTGAATAGGAAATTGTTTATGTTGCAGGAAGATAAGGAAAAGTTGGCTAGAAGTGAAACAACAGCCATTAGATTATCAAATGTTGCAAACATGATTCTTTTTGCTGCTAAAGTTTATGCATCTGTCAGGAGTGGTTCATTAGCCATTATTGCGTCCACGTTGGACTCACTTCTTGATCTTCTGTCGGGTTTTATCCTGTGGTTTACAGCATTTTCCATGCAGACACCAAATCCATATCAATATCCAATTGGAAAGAAACGCATGCAGCCATTGGTTAGTCACCCTGCTACTGTTTACAATGTTTTTGTATGAATACATGTTCTTGTAGTGTTTGTGTAGTTACAAGCAACTTAATATTGTACCTGAAACAGATTTGTACTTGCATGTGTTTCCCATTGTATGCTTGGCATGGCAGGCAGCTAATTACCTTTTCCTAACATAATTTCTTAATGATGAATTTATGTGTTGCGTTTTATTGGGTCTTTGATGAGGCTGACCAAAATCTGTCCTTTCCTTTGGCATTTATTTCTTATCTGTGTGATTAATTGTTTCACATTCCAGACAAGGGTCATCCAAGCATGATACCTCGTTTACGTATTCAATCCACATTATGTTTAACCTGTGAATCTTATCTTTGATGAACGGAGATATCTATGTTTTGGACCTGCACCTTTTCCCCCATTTCCTCATCAGGGACTTGTGTGAAGCTGTGGACTGAGTCTGAGACTACTGCTATGCTTGACAACTGCTATTCTTGACACAAGTTCATCTTCTTAACCCAATTCTGGTGCATTCTAAATGCATCCTGGTTGTGGTGGAGATTGAGCATGGTACTAGTTGAAGGAGGGCAAAAATTTCTTCTGTATAATGCTCTATATCACCTACTTTTTGTCTCTTCGTTGATATTGGTATTTCTTCTACTTTTTTTTTTCCCCTTTCTCTTTGTGGTGTTTGGCTTGAACTCAATACTTCTTTTGCCTTTTGAATAAATTTCATGAGATCTGCACATCTTGTCCTATTAGCTTCTCATGCCTCTGCCATTTGGCATTGTCATGGATCATGGCATGGCTTAATTTGTTACTCAAGTTCAGAGTGTAATTTGGCTTACATGTTTGTGATCCTTGTAATTCCCTACGTGGATCCATGGGCTAAGGATGACTATTTTTATAGTCGGACCAAATATAATTCTTCTACCCTCAAAATTTAGCGACTATTCACTACATTTCTACCTGTTATTGCTGCAACTCTGACATTACTGGCCTAACTTTTAGTCAGTTCAATACAATCACTATAAAACTTCTACCTATGATATGCTTATGGTTTATTAAGTCTTGTAGTTGATAATTTTAGTTGTATATTTGTTCTTTCCAACTTCTGGCAGTTTTCTTTTGAATTCTGCTGTATAGAATCTTAGTTCCAATTAAATTGTGAAATCTGGAAGATTATACATGATTCATTGGAATATCATTGTGCTACAATTATGGAACAGTACCGTTGTTGGCAGTGCTTACTGCTGCTTATCAATGTGTGGAATGGAATTCTATACTGCCATTGTGATACTCAAATTATACATTGGAAAATGATTGCAGGGAATCCTTGTTTTTGCTTCTGTTATGGCAACTCTGGGATTGCAGATCATCTTGGAATCTGTGCGCACACTAATATCTGAAGTAAGTAGCAATTCATTTTAATCGTAGCGTGTTGAGTTTCCTTTTCCATTCACGAAGTTTGATTTTGACTATTTGGATGCTAGGAGATGGGATCCACTGCTGATTCTTGAAAATCATAACCGTCCTCGTGTTCTTTTCTATTCTCTTATTCTTATGTCATGATCCCAACCAATTAAATATGTGTATTCTTAATTAATCTCGATTAGGGCCACTAAACACACTTGACCCTAACTCTCGATGAATTCTCACACAAACCATAGAAATGTAGCACACATTAGTTAGAGACATTTTTAAGCACGTTAATTAAGAAATTAGAGACATGTATAAGCATATTTTTATATACAAAAGAGTCTACCTAATTCATGTCTATAGGTTGTAGTTCATTTCATATGAAAGTAACATATAAGGAACTCAAAACAATAAGCATAGCATACTAAGTCATGTTTCTCAAAATGAATAGTGTGGCATGTTCTTAAACATTCTCATGATAGGAATTGAAGCATAACTCTAAATGTTCAAACAAAAGTGTAGTAGATATTATGCACGTCATACCTATGGTGATACGTAAGTAAAATCAGCCATCATGACCTTTTCCAGGATAGTGAGTTCAACTTGACCGATGAGCAAGAGCGATTGGTTGTTGGGATTATGCTGTCCGTGACACTCGTAAAACTCTTTCTGGTTGTGTATTGCCGCTCTTTTACCAATGAGATTGTCAAAGCTTACGCACAGGATCACTTTTTTGATGTTGTCACCAACGTCATCGGCCTTATTGCTGCACTACTGGCCAAGTATAATAGTGATTGGATGGACCCTGTTGGAGCTATCATTGTAAGTGAATTATTTCCTTTCTCTTTATTTTGTTTTCTTTTTCTTTTTGCCTGTGGTTTGGAACAGTACTTGAATCTGTTGTGAAAGGAATTGATATTTCTCATGGTTTCTCTATGTCCATGAGCCTGGTGTGTTTTCTGAATCCTCTCTGGTCAAACTCATAGGGCCAAATGAGTATATTAAAGAGTGCGCAACATGGATTAGGTGTTCTAGTGTTTTGACTGACATTGCATGCACTTGTATTACACTGCAGTAGATTCGAACTTCCTTTACTGGTGTCTTTGGCTTTGGCCTAGTATTAAGTTGGGAGCGACTGTCAGGGTTCGAATCCCATAGCTACCCCCCCCCCCCCCCCTCCCCCCAAAAAAAAAAAACAAGAGAAAGATTCAAACTTCCTTTATGAAAACCTTCTAGGCATAAAGTTAATGTTATTTGTTGATTTTACAGACAAAGTGGAAAAAGAGGAATGAAAAAGAGAGAAGAGAGAGAAGAGACAATACAGCTAATGAAAATATTATTAACTCTCACTTAGGGTTCTTCCCTTAGACACATGTATTTATACTAATATGACAAATTGCACAAGTACCAAAACTACCCCTAGATTCAAATAACCATAATACTTAACATTCTCCCTCAAATTGGTGTAAATATATCTCCCATGCCTAACTTGCAACAAATGGGGTGAAAACATTACTTCTAAGACTTTAGTAAATACATTAGCCAATTGATCTTCAGACTTCACAAAAGGCAAGCATATCAAACCCTTATTCAATTTTTCCTTAATAAAATGTCTATCAATCTCAATATGCTTAGCCCTATCATGTTGAAAAGGATTGTGAGTAATACTGATGGCAGCTTTGTTGTCACAATACAGAGTCATAGGACCACCACAAATGATTCCTATATCACCCAACAAGGACTGAAGCCACATAAGTTCACATGGTCCATGTGCCATAGCTTTGTATTCTGCCTCTGCACTACACCTGGACACCACTCCCTGCTTCTTACTACGAGAAGGGACTAAATTTCCCCCCACAAAAACACAGTAACCGAAGCTAGACCTTCTGTCATCTATAGAACCTGCCCATTCTGCATCTGTAAATGCCTCCAACCTCAAGTGGCCATGATTATAAAGCAAAATCCCTTTGCTCGGGGTTGATTTAATGTACCTCAAAATGCGATAGACAACATCCAAATGTGATGCGCAAGGATCATGCATAAACTAACTTCCTACCCCAACTGCATAGGAAATATCTGGCTAAGTGTGTAAGAGATATATAAGCCTTCCCACAAGTCTCTAGTACCTTTCCTTCTCCACAAGATTACCAACACCACTGCAAAGATGATGATTAACCTCAATAGGTGAATTAGCTAACCTATAGCCTAACATGTCAGTTTCCTTAAGAAGATCAAGAATGTACTTCCTTTGAGAAATAAATATGCCTTTATCAAATCTGGCAACTTCAATCCCAAGGAAGTACCTTAACGGGCTAAGGTCTTTGATCTAAAATTCCTTGGCTAACTGCATCTTAAGATGTGTCACTTCCTCCTCACAATTGACAATAAGTACAGTTACTTTATTTGCATTGCGTTTGACAAACATGGTGTGATCTACATTGCTTTGCTTATAACTAAATCTCAACATAGCTTTCAGAAATCTATCAAACTAAGCTCGAGGTGACTGTTTCAAACCATATAAAGCTTTCTTCAACCTGCAAACTTTTCCAACTGTAGACTTAGATGAGAATCTTGATGGCACATCTATATATACTTCTTCCTCCAAATCACCATGGGGAAATGCATTCTTCACATCAAGTTATTGTAAAGGCCATCCCAAGTTAGCAACACATGAAAGAAGGGCTCAAATGGAATTCTTCTTCGCTACAAGAGCAAAGTTCTTTTGATAATCAATTCCATATGTTTGAGTAAATCCCTTTGCCACTAGTCTTGCTTTGTACCTTTCAAGTGTCCCATGTGCTTTCTGCTTAATGGTGAACACCCATTTACACCCTGTTGGTTTTTTTCCATTAGGTAGAGAAACCAACTCCCAAGTATTATTTTTGCTCAGGGCCCACAATTCTTCTACCATAGCCACTTTCCACTTAGGATCATGGATAACTTCTTTCCAACCCTATAGGATACACACAGAAGACAGACGAAACAAAAGCACGATATAGAGGAGATAATGAATCATACGACACAAATTTAGAAATGGGTTGTTGAGTACACGCCCTAACTCCCTTTCTAAGAGCAATAGGAGGACTCAATCAACAACTGGGCTATCATCTACCGGAGGACTGAGGTGCATTTCTTGTAGACTTAGTCGAAACAGGATTTGGAACTGGCAAAAGAGACAATGATTGACCTGGTAGCACAAGAGGAGTTTGCTCTTTCTAACACTGTGAATAAATCTTAAGATTAACCCTGTCCAAATGACCAACTTTGTTAGGCTTCCCATCAATAGAACTCTTAGGCTCCCCCTCACCATAAGTAACAGACCGCTAACTAGGAAGGAAAAAAGATAGCTCACGCTGATATGACTGTTATCTTTAAGGGAATACTAGATTAGGGAATGATTAGAATATCATCCCCTATATATATTAATGAAGATTAATAATTACAAGGGAGACCTAAGGCATAAAATAATTACAGATTTAACCCAAATAATAATATATTATTCTAACACTCCCCCTCAAGCTGGTGCGAAGATATCTCTCATGCCCAGCTTGCCTAAGGTGTCATGAAATGGCTTACTCCTAACTCCCTTGGTGAGGATGTCAGCAAGTTGTTCACCAGACCGCACAAAGGGAGTACATATTGTGCCACTAGTGAGTTTCTCCTTAATGAAGTAGCGATCCATCTCAACATGCTTTGTCCTATCATGTTGAACCGGATTGTGAGCAACGTTGATAGCAGGCTTATTATCACAGTATAACCACATGGAGTCCGTTTGATCAATACCTAGATCACTCAACAATAACTTAATCCATAAGAACTCATACACCCCTTGTGCCATAGTTCTAAACTCAGCTTCTGCACTTGACCTGACAACCATATTCTGTATTTTACTCCTCCAAGTAACCCAGTTGCCTCTAACAAAGGTGCAATATACTGAAGTCGATCTCCTATCATTCACTGATCCAACCCAGTCAGCATCTGTATAGGCTTCCACACGAAGATGATCATACTTCGAAAAATAAAGACCCTTACCAGGAGCAGACTTCAAGTACCTCAAAATTCTCATGATAGCCTCGAAGTGAATCTGATGAGGAGCATGCATAAACTGGCTAACCACACTGACAGTAACAATAATATCAAGATGGGAGTGAGATAGGTAAATAAGCTTACCCACTAATCGTTGATAGCTCCCCTTATCAACAGCTACTTCTCCTTCATTATCCCCCAATTTTTGATTGGGTTCTAATGGAGTGTCACAGGCCTTGTAGCCAAGCATTCCAGTTTCTTTCACTTAGGAACGGGCACCACCACCATGGTCACATCCTCGAGTAGAGAGACCATTCAATTTCGAACAATGTTCTCTTATCATGCATGTCTTTCCCACAATAATCACACTTCAATCGATCCCGATCATGCAATGTACCCTTACTTCCAAATTGAACCCGACAAGGCTTAGAGTCCCAGGTGGTAGGAGCAACAACCAAAGCAGAACGATCCTGCAAAGAGGGATGGACTATAGCACTACACCGAGTTTCCTCTTAAAGAGAGCATAAGCCTCGCATAAGGTGGGAAAAGGAGAACGACCCAACACTTGAACGTAAATTTGATCATACTCCAAATTAAGGCCAACAAGAAAGTCGTACACACGCTCCTCCACAAATTGCTGAAACAAAGTGGCATCTCTGGTACAAACATCCTAGAAACTTTGACAATAATCAAGTTTCTGCCACAGACTACTGAGCTCAACATAGTACACGGCAAGTGATCTGTCTTGTTGATCCAATCCTTGAATCTTCTTCCTCAACTCACATGCATGGGCATCATTATCCTATTGTGAGTACATCTGTGTGGCAACGGTCCAAATTTTATGAGCAATATCCAGGAGAAGAAAAGTCCAACTAATAGTGGGTTGCATGGAGTTAATCAACCAAGTCATAACCAACGCATTCTCAAAAATCCATTGAGTACGCAAAGCACCATCATCATCAGGTTGGGGAATGTCACTAGTCATGTAGCACGTCAAGCAACGGGCGACAATAGCAAGAGTGAGAAAAAAAAATAAAATATAATCATAGGGCTAATTTTCGGCACTAGTTGATCATGTTGGTAAATTTTTTTTTTTTTACAAAAAAATTTGAAAAAAACGAAAATAAAAGAGGACAATAATCTTCAAGGAAGAAGATATTGCTTTGATACCATATTGATTTTTCAGACAAAGGGGAAAAAGAAGAATGATAGAGAATAGACAATACGGCTAATGAAAATATTATTAATAGGGCTCTCTTGTTAGACACATGTATTTATACTAATATGATAAATTACATAAGTACCAAAACTACCCTTGCACTCAAATAACCATAATACTTAACATTATTTAAAAGAGTAATGCTATTCTACCAAAAAAAAGAACATACATAAATATTAACCAGAATGACATGTCTATGAGATGGCAGAAACACATCAGGCAAGATACTGTGAGGATGTAAACGCTTCTGAAACACCCCACTCCCGTTTTTACCTTCATCTCTCTATCTATCTTCTCACCCTAAAAGTTAGGGTTTCATTATGTCTTATCCTATAGGCCCGACTAGCCTATAGAGTCTTAGGGTTTTCCCTAACCTATGAAGCATGGGTGTTGTACCCATTTCGGGTACTGGTACTTCGTATGATACTTTTGCATACGTACTGGGTACACAAAGCACATATTTAAATTTTTCCTTCTTAATTTTTGGCATACTCAGATGTACCTAGTATATACTTAAGCCATATTGTACCTCAATCGAAACAGTATTTTCTTCTTATTGGAATTCTTTTTTATATGCTTAGCATGATTTTAAAATTAAGCTATGATGTGTAAGTTATTTATTATAATGACATTTAATTTTGATTTATACATTTACTTTTAGCATTAAATGTGAATTGTAAGTTGGATTTTAACAAATTGAACCATTTAACTAATTTTTGCATTACTTCAAATTAAAAATAAATATTTTTTTACAAACGTACATAGTTGTACCTGTATCCTATTTTTGTTAGATTTGACTATCGACGTACCCGTATTATACCTGTCACTACCCTATTCCGCCCCAAACAAGATAGTGTGGTGATAGGCCAGTGATTGAGGACTACCAAAGGCCTAACTTACAAAACAAATTGGACTAGTATAATAATTGGGGAAAATTTTCTCATTTCAAGTGCGGAAGTTATTATTTTCTTATATTGAGTCCATTTGAGAATATCCATTCAGTGCAGTGCATAACTATATGAAATGAAAGCATACATTCCTCTTGGATTGTTATCTTGCATTATTATATTGTTGATACAACAAAGTAAAGTACATAGCTTATGACAAAACCTTACAAAATCAATACAATATACAAGACTGACTTTCAATCAAACTTCTCTTCAAAACCAAGCTCTTCGCCACCTTCATATATATATATAAGGGAGAGGGGTGAGCCATTGCCTAGTGAATAGTAATATAGTAAAGTGGTAAATGAATGAACAAACAAGCTTTATAAAACATATTACAAGAATCATAGCTTGAGCATAGCTTAACATGGGCATAATATTTCAAGACTTGGATTTCAAACATGATTTATATAGGTGAACATTCCAAGGATTACAAGAATATCAAGACCCACACGAAGTGGCAAGATGAGCTCTTCCATCAAGGTGTTATTGGTATAATCCCCTAATAACTGGGACATGATCCAAGGATGTCATCTTCATACATGATACAAGAGTATATGATATTCATTCATGATAAAACAATAGCATAGCTTTCATAAACATAGCATAAGTTTGCATTTGAATCATAGTTTATCAAACATAACTTTACTACACTACTACTCACAAACGGCTCTTGAACAAGCAAGGCATTGAAAACACTTAAACTAGCAAACTTCTAAATTCATTTCAAGTGTTCTAACTGAGCTTAGTTTTTCATTTTTTTTTCTTAGATTTTCCAAGACTTTTCTAAGCCTAATTCAAGTCTAAATCATGTGTCAAATGCATGCCTAGAAGCATCCTAGGTGATCAAGGTTTGATGAGTATTGAAATGTGCCAACAACGTACGTTGAAGGGCCTTAAGTATTCCACAATAATTTCATATGCTTTGCATTGGAAATATCATGTTTAGATGTTTAAGGTTTAAGGAAGTAGGAAGAAATGAAAGAGAACTAAGCTAGGAGAGGAATCAACGTGAAATGGTCAGGAAGAAAGTGAGCAGCCGTCACTAATTTAAACATATCTTTTTGTATGCTTAGAAGTTGGATGTGAAACCACCACCTTTGGAAACTAGACGTTCGGGGCTTGAATTTAGACACAAGAATCGCTTAAAACCGAGTTTGGATGAGAGAGATATGGCCACTTGAAACTGGGCTGAAATAGGGGTTTTGCACATGCGGGGATCAAGGCCGCACGTGAGGTTTTTGGCAATCCCAAAAATTGGTTTCTGAAAAGTTTGGCCGCATGTGCAGGGCTCAAGGCCGCACGTGTGGAAATGGCTGGAAGTGGCTGTTCGAGAAATCTAGTTTTGTTCTGAAAATCTCATTCTTTTCTTATCTTTTTCCCTTTCTTTTCAAGGTTCCAAAACATGATTTTAGGCTCATAAAACTCTTGAAATTTTCATGAAAACATCATCCTTTTCAAGGCAACAACAAAAAAATATGATTAATTCCAAAGTATAAAGATCAAAACATGTGTTTCTCTTAAGGAATTCATGAGTTCTATTTCCTATTCAAACCCCCCTTCTTCAAGCTTTCAAAACATGGAATTAAACTTGCAAAACTTATTGAAAAACATATGAAAACATGAAGATGAAGCTTCTTATGCATCACGAACATTAAAATCAAAATTAAAATGACAAGAATCAAGTTACCTAGCTTGTTCTTCAACTTAGTCCTCTCTTTTCCATTCTTTTCCTTATTTCTTCATTAATAACTCAATTAAATCTTAGTTTCTTTTCAGTCTTTGATAGTAGATAGGCTTACCACAAGAATTAGGGCTTAAACTTACCTTTTGAATGTTTAAAAATGGTGTTCTAGGTTAATTTCTCCGAACTCTCTTCTTTTCTCTTTCTTTCTCATTTCTTCTAGTTTGTTTTCTCCAGCAGATTTCCTTCTTCATCTTTTGGTTTTATTGAGCTAGGTAAGACAAGGGTCCATTAAGACAAAATGGTAAGGTGTATGCTTGCTTCACCTATGTGTATGCTTCACCAATTTCTCTAATCTCATCATTAGTTTAGTTAATCAATCTTAGTTATAATTAATCAAGATTAGTCTTCTAATTAATCAAGATTTTACTTAATCTGGCTTAGTTTAATTAATTAATTATGATTAAGCTTAATTAACACTAATCATGTTTAGCAAAATGACATAGTATTAAAATGATGAGCACATTAGTGTAGGATCTTTAAGCTCCTCAATTAGTGGATAGGCACATTCTAGCATTCACAAATCTTAAACTTTAAGGTATCCCCTAACTCTTAGTAATCTTCAAATATTTCTCTTCTTAAGTTTGTTTTATCAAGGCATGTCTTTTACTTCTAAGTTTCTTGCCAGTTGTGTTCATCTTCTGAGGTTGCATCTTGTCAATCCATATTTCTATCTCTAGAGTATTTTAAGATAATTAAATTAGGGTAGATATTTGGTCATGCCAGGTAAAAATGCTTTTGATGTGATACGTACTTGCTTGCTATGTTCAAGAGGTGATTAATTCCTTAGTTTTGATAGTTGATAGTGAAATTTCACATTTTCAATTACCTTAAGTACTTTGTATAATGAGATAGTTAATTTGACTTAAGAGTATTCAAGGATGGGTAATTATATAATTATAGCATGTGGCATTATTTGGGGTGTCGTAGTACCAGTACTCGTACCCGTACCTGTGCTTCATAGTCCCTAATGTCCGGTCGAGGTTCACAACCCAGATTGTGAATTTGATTGTTGTGGTTCTCTTTGCCTCTCATTAACGAAAGAAACCAATTTTGACTGAAGCTTCATATGGATCTACTCCGTACACATACAAATGATGACGATAAGTCAAAACCCCGGAAACCCCGTACTGCCTTCATCCCATTTTCTGACTGAAACTCATATGTTGTGGTCACCACATTGCCTGTTTCATCACTTTTCTCAGTCTTCTGTGTTTTTTGTTAATATCTATTTTGATTTCTTGGCTGTGGGAAGTCTCTGTTTGGTTGCAGATAAAAAGATGGAAAATAGAAGAAAAGAAAACTAGTTAGAATTATTATGCTTGCTGTGCTTGTGGTTACTGTAGAACAAGCTTAAAGGTTGTTAAAATAATTCATATCAAACTATTTAAATAATATAGTGTTGTATGTATGCATCAAATGCCTCTAATCCATTGAATTGGATTACACTTTTGCGTTAGGTTTCTCTCAAGTTGAAATCTAAACTTGAGGGGGCCGTAGAGCCCTCCATGAGTTCCATTTTGATGATCCGAATTGTTTATTTGATAGGCCCTCATGTATTTTCCGATGTACCCAAAAAAAAAATAGGCCCTCATGTATATTATCTATGAAAAAAATTAGGTTTATTCAGTTATCATTACTTTTTTATTTTATCATTTTTTTTTCCAAAATAATAGATGGTCTATTTTTAAAATTATACTAGTCTTTCATTTTTTTCAAAGACAAACTCGATAAAATGAAAAGATTACGAT
This sequence comes from Camellia granthamiana, assembly GCA_036172215.1. Classification (NCBI taxonomy): domain Eukaryota; kingdom Viridiplantae; phylum Streptophyta; class Magnoliopsida; order Ericales; family Theaceae; genus Camellia; species Camellia granthamiana. The sequence continues at coordinate 82,168,034 of CM069911.1, read as the reverse complement.
TATCAGATCGACTTAATTTTTTTTTTTTATAAATGATATACATTGAGGGAACTATAAAATTAAACGGTTCAGATCATCGAAACAAGACTCGTGATAGACACCAAGGGACCCTCAAGATCTCTCAAGAAGTCCAACCTTATTCGTTATTGCTAATAGGTAATAATTTGCCAAAGGGCATTAGGAATTCATCTCTTGAAATTTTAGCTGTATTTTCTGGAAACATTCAAATGGAGTAGAGGTTGTCGAGATGTTGTGGGAGCAGTAAGGTTGCCGAGAAGCGTCAATGAGAATTTGGAACCTGAGTAGATATGAAGAACACAATATGTATTTGTATAGCATTAATTTATTTAGTATGCTAATGCTATTTATGAAAACCTCCAAGATGGTGCCTTTCTATCTTTTTCTTCTTTGTTACATATGTCCGCCTGTATCTAAATTAAATAGCTTCTTCTGCCCATTGCAGTTGGCCTTGTACACGATCCGCACATGGTCATTAACCGTGTTGGAGAATGTCAACTCCCTAGTTGGAAAATCAGCTGCACCAGAATATTTGCAGAAGCTTACATACCTCTGTTGGAACCACCACAAGGCCATAAGGCACATTGACACAGTCCGTGCTTACACGTTTGGGTCCCACTACTTCGTTGAGGTTGACATTGTCCTCCCAGCAAGCATGCCCTTGCAAGAGGCCCATGATATCGGAGAGGCTTTGCAAGAGAAACTCGAACTCCTCCCAGAGATTGAGCGTGCTTTTGTTCATCTTGATTATGAGTACACTCATAAACCTGAGCATGCACAAGCGCATCTTTAGTGCTAATAAAGTATGAAACTTTTCCAGTAACCATTGTAAGTTGGAGAATTCTATTATACACACCCCATACCATATGCACGTTTAGTTATGTCATTTTTTTCTTTAATAATGACTAATTTTCTTTTTTAGTTACGACATTATTTTGAAATTTTGGTTATGATTTTTTTTATTTTTTTATGTCTTTTTTAATTGTGACTCAAAGGTACACACCTCTAGTCTTTTCCATGGTAAGTTTTATTCCCATCTTTTAGTTTTGGCTCCTACAATTGTTTTAGACTAGCAAAGCTTGAGCAAAACCCAAGGTTTCAGAGAATTGCTAGTCCAGATGTTATCCTAATCCTATTTGCGTGCTCGCCATACAAAGCGATTTCAAATCTTTGGAGCTGAATAATGAGTGTTAGGTCACTATTGATGTTCTTTCTCGTGTTGTAGTTTTAGCCCCCAATCTTGTCAAACATTTGGTTTAAAACCGCTAAAATATTGGTAACGGATTGAAATTTCTCAATCTGCCAAAGTGGTTTGGTTGATGATTTTCCCTTCAAATTACCGACCTGCGCAGACCTTTGTTTAGCCCTATCCAAGCTGCCGTAGGGGCCCATGGGTTGACTTTTGGAAATGAGAGATTTATTATGGGGAAAGCACCAATAAATCCCAAAAATGTGAATGTTAGTCCATTTAGTTCCGAATGTTTTTTGTTGGACTAATAGGTCTTATTTCTCTAAAAGCTTACTATAGGCCTTTTTATATCAAACATTATTCATCAAACATCAAACATCAAACATTATTCAACATCACCAACATTATTCAAACATTATTCAACATCACCAATATTATTCAAACATTTTTCAACATCACCAACGTTATCAAACATTATTCATCAAACATCAAACATTATTCAACGTCAGGATTATTTATCAAACATCAAATATTATTCATCAAACATCAAACACAGATTTTTAACCATTAATCATTAGGATTATTCATCAAACATCAAACATTATTTGTCAAACATCAAACATCAAATTTATTTTTTTTTAAAATGAAACTAAACATCACAACATTATCATCAAAATAACGATTAAACGATTTTTTTAATAACAATTAAACATCAAAATAAACGATTAA
>CM069911.1:82121399-82165898 GCA_036172215.1 Camellia granthamiana | reverse complement strand
ATTGATCAAGTGTCACGACCCAAACTCATCCCTATAGGTTTAGCATTTTAACCGGCCAGTAATCCTGGGATTACCGAAGGCCTCTCAAGCAGATAAACAAAATCAAGGGGGCTAACGGAAGCAATATCAAATTATAATGTCCATAAAGTTGTGTAGACGTACTTGGGACAAAAAATTTCAAACTTATATTTACATATATGATGTCAATTCATATACAGATAAACCAAAATGGGTCTTAGCCCAATACACAAACAGAACAGAAACTTGTTCAGACAAAACAAAAGAAAACAAAGGTCTTAAACATGGATCACAAAACTTGATCACTTCTCAAATCGGGAACCTCCTCGAGAGGCACACTGGTTGGCTGATAGAAAAAATTTCCAGGCAATCATCACTGAGCCTGGTCACGCACCTAATCACCTACATACATAAGTAATATAGTGAGCTGGAGCCTAGTGAATAATAACAGAGTAAAGGTTTTAATGAATAATGTCCGTAATAGATTCAAAAATCAAGGTTCGGAGTCAGAAATAGATTCATATTCATAATCAAAATTCAGAATTCATATATACCCATGCGTGGTACATCCATTAGCTCTAACATAATAGATGACCCATAATTATATAGGATGTACAGATGACCCATGATCACATGAGATGGTCAGATATAAAGCAAATACATTGCAGATAATGGTTATGCTTAACCAGTTCCATGATGGAACCTCTGGTACTAGGTAACATATAACAGATATCACATGATGCTAAGGATATCACAAATACATTTCAGAAATTCGGACAATCATTCACTCATACAGAATGTAGCATTTCAAAAAACTGATCATATCATATCATTCAGAAAATACTTAAAGATGAACATAACTTTACAGAGTTATTATTCACAGATAGTTCCAGTAGCAAAACAAACAGAGCAGGTAGATCAAATAGTCTATGACGCGTGATACCCATTGAAACACACGCTCGGAAAATACGTAACTTATTTTTTTCAATCTTGGTGTGCTTTTAATCCTTATCCTCATTATTATGTCTTAATTAAGTCAGGAATGCCTAGGATGCATTGAGGATGTCAAAATGTAATTTGAAACACTTAGTCAAATTTTTAAAGATAGGGCAGTTCGCTCGAGCGCAACGTTCTTTGCTCGAGTGGACTCCTTGGTCTGCAAAACTTTTGAGAGCCCTCATTTTATGCTCGAGTGAAGATCTTGGTTGCTTGAGCCAAGTCTGAAAACCAAGGGGTGGCCGTTCGAGCGTAGTTTGGACACTCGAGCCAAGGCTCATGTCTGCAAAAGTACTGGGAGTTTGAATTTTACGCTCGAGCCAACATTTGGTCGCTCGAGCCAAGGTTCAAAATAAAGGGTGGTTGCTCGAGCGCAACTTCAGTCGCTTGAGCCAACTCCCAAATTCTACAAAACTTCTAGGAGCTTGCATTCTTCGCTCAAGCGCAACTTCCTTTGCTTGAGTGAAGAGTGCGAATTCTGGAATTTTCAGATTGCTCTCTAAGCTCCAAAACTCAATTCCAATGCTACAAAACATAATCTTTTGGACCAAAACTTAAGAAAACATGTAGAAAATCATAAAACTTCAAGAATTATAGTTCATTTCGCAAAATCAAGGCCTAAAAGCATGCAAATTGTTCAAAATCAAACTTGAAACTTTGAAAACACAACAGGCATGAGTTGATATGAACTTCAACTTTCCAAAACATGATCAAATGAGTTATTCAGCTCAAAAACATGTTGAATTCTTTTGACAAAACCAAGATAAGAACATGTATGTGGGAATTCTTTTGAAAACAACTTCAAAACTTCATGAAATGCACATCAATGCATGGAATACTCTTCTTTCCTACTTCCTTAGTTCATTTCATGTCTTTAACCTCTAAATTCTCTTGAATCCATGCATTAGTTGACTCAATTACATAACTAAAGGCTTGAATTCTTACCTTAGGTGTTCTATTGTGTTCTAGATGCTTAGTTGGTTGAGCTCTCAAGTCAAATGCTTCAAATTTCTTCTCAATTCAAGCTTTTTCCTCTCTTGTCTTCTTGAATTCTCTTCTCACTCTAGCTCTCCCTCTCTCACACGTTTATGAGCTCAAAATAGATGAATGAGGTGTGTGTAAAGTGTGTTCTAGAAGTCGTTCTTAGCCTTATATAGGCTTGGTTAATCGAGTTGAATTAAGTTTGGGTTATGATGCTTCATTGTGATTATTTTATTCTAATTATTTGGTTCCGAATCAGATTTTTAATTAAACCTACCACAATATTCCCCAAATTCCAAATTACGCATTAACCTAGGAAATTTCGTTATTGGATGCTAATAAGGACTTTAATTCGCATACCGAAACAGAAATACAGACAGATATTCTTACAATGGACAAATATATACACAATTAACACATAGCACATGCAATTAACTCAGAATTTCATCTTAATTGTTGATTAAGCATTCTTAAGTAAGGTTTATTAGCTAATCACAAGTCAAGGTTGTTACAGTCTTCCCCCTTAAAGAGTTTGGTGCTCCAAACTCGAATTATTTTCATTTTGGAAGAATGTTAAATCCAGAGAGAACAAATCCGGGTATCTCTTCATCATATCCTCTACGGTCTCCCAAGTCGCATTTGTCCCTCTATGATTTTGCCAATCTACTTTCACTAATGAAATTTCTTTGTTTCTCAATCTTTTGATTCGACGATTCACAATCTGGATTGGTCATATGTGTAATCATCTTTGAGAAGTACATGTGTTGGCTCAATGACATGATGCGGATCATGCAAATAGTCCCAAAGCATAGAAATATGGAACACATTGTGCATTTGCTCCATAACTAGAGGTAAAGCCACTTGATATGTCACTGGATTGATTTTCTCAATAATTTCATACGGCCCAATATATCGTGGTGCCAATTTGTCTTTAACTCCAAATCGTGTCTGGCCTTTGATAGGAGTTACTTACACATGGTCACCTACTTCATTGCTTTGTCACTCCTCCGAACATCTGCATAACTCTTTTGGCATCTTTGGGCAGTTTTCAATCATTGTTGAATCAATTTTACTTTCTCGGTCATCTCTTGCACAAGTTCCTGTCCTAATAATGGTCTATCTCCTACTTTGGTCCAACTGATTGGAGATTGGCACTTTCTACCATACAGAGCTTCATAAGGAGCCATCCAAATACTTGAGTGATAGCTATTGTTGTACACAAACTCAGCCACTAGCAAATAAGTGTCCCAATTTCCTTGGAAATTTAACACACACATTCTGAGCATTTCTTCCAAGGTTTGAATGGTTCGTTCAGATTGGCCATTTGTCTATGAGTGATAGGCACTACTCAGTCTCAGCTCAGTTCCCAAGGTTTGTTGTAGACTCTGCTAGAATCTCGAAGTAAGCTTGGAATCTCTATCAAACACTATGGATATTAGAACTCCATGTAATCTCACGATCTCATTCACATAAATATTAGCCAACTTATCCGCATTATAAAAAGTTTTGACAGGCAAAAAACATGCAGATTTAGTCAAGCGATCAACAATAACCCAGATAGAATCCATACCTCGAGGTGAGCGAGGTAGTCGAACAATGAAGTCTATCGTGATATCCTCCCATTTCCATTTCGATATTGGAAGGGGCTGAAGCAGTCTAACGGGTCGTTGATGTTCAGCTTTAACTTGTTGGCAATGTAGACATTTGGCTATAAAATCTGTGATACACTTTTTCATTCCAGGCCACCAAAAATTTTGTTTCAAGTCATGGTACATCTTTGTATTTCTTAGATGCATGGCAAATTAGAATTGTGGTCATCAGTCAAGATACGCTTTCTCAATTCAGAACAATTCAGTACACAAAGTCTAGTCTAAAACTTCAACACATTATTTTCATATACAAATCCGGGCCTTGGTTTTGAATCGATTTCATCAACAATCTTCTTCAGAAATTCATCATGTAGTAGCTTTTTTTTAACTTCCTCAATGATAGCTGGTTGTGTAGAAATAGTAGTTAGGACTTCACCTTGTTCATGCAACACAATTTTAATTTCTTTTCTTTCCAAATCATATAACAAGTTTCTCTGCCTGGTGAGTAAACACTCCAAATTTCCAATGGATTTTCAGTTCAAAGCATCTACAACTGTATTTTCCTTTCCCGGATGATACAAAATTTGCATGTCATAATCTTTAATCAACTCAAGCCTTATTCTCTGTCTCATGTTTAGTTCTTTTTTGAGTAAAGAAGCATTTTAGGCTTTTGTGGTCTGTGTACACCTCACAAGTTGTTCCATACAGATAATCAGATTTTAGAGAAAAGACCACGACTGCAAGTTCAAGGTCATGAGTTGGATAATTCTTCTCATGTGGTCAGAGTTGCCGAGAAGCATACACATTCACCTTCCTATTCTGCATTAATACACATCCTAAACTTTGTATGAAATGTCACTGTAAATCTGAAAGCCATCTGTATCATTAGGCAAAGTCAGAATTGGTGCAGTCACTAATCTGGTCTTCAATTCCTAAAAGGCAGATTCCCTCTATCATTCTAATCAAATGATACATTTTTCTATGTCAATTGTGTCAATGGCATGGCAAGTTTGAAGAAGTCTTTTACAATTCTTTTGTAATACCCAGCAAGCCCAGAAAACTTCTAACTTCGGTCACAGTGGTTGGTCTTGGACGGTTCACAATGGCTTCAATTTTCTGCGGGTCAACTGATATGCCATCCTTGTTGATTACATATCCCAGAAATGTCACATTGTTTAGCCAGAACTCACATTTGGACAATTTGGCATACAATTTCTTTTCTCTCAGAATTTGTAAGACAGTTCTTAGATGATTTTCATGTTCTTCCCTGCTTTTAGAATAAATCAGAATATCATTAATAAATACAAAAACAAACTCATCAAGATATTGTTTGAACACCCTATTCACAAGGTCTATAAAGGCGGCAGGTGCATTAGTTACCCCAAACGGCATTACCAGAAATTCATATGCCCATATCTTGTTCAAAAGGTTGTTTTCTCAATGTCTTTTGTCTTAACTTTCAATTGGTGGTATTCAGATCTAAGGTCTATTTTTGAAAATACTTGTGCTCCTTGAACTTAGTCAAATAAATCATCTATTCGAGGCAGTGGATATTTATTCTTGACGGTTACTTTGTTCAATTCCTGATAATCAATACATAACCTCGGAGATCTATCTTTCTTCTTAACAAACAACACTAGAGTACTCCAAGGCGAAGTGCTCGGTCAGATGAACCGTTTATCTAATAGTTCTTGAAGTTGGACTTTTAATTCTTCCAGTTCAGAAGTTGACATTCTATATAGGGTTTTAGAAATTGGTTGTGTCCTAGGTATATCAATAGGAAACTCAATTTCCCTATCAATCAGATCCCCGGACAATTCATTTGGGAAGACATTAGGGAATTCACAAACTACAGAAATAGTTTCCACATTAGGGCTATCAGAATTCACACACTACTAAAATTTCAGCTTTTTGCAACGGTAAAATGCCGTCGCTAATACTCCTAATGTCGTCGCAAAAAAATTTTTGCGACGGCAAATGACTTTTTGTGACGGCAAGAGGGGGGTCGCAACTGGGGGCGTTGCAAAAGAGTTTTTGCGACGGCACAATGCCGCCGCTAATGTTTTGCGACGGGATTTTTGCTTTTTGCGACGGCACTTTGCAGTCGCTAATAATGTTTGAAATTCCTTGACTTTTTGCGACGGCACTATTTTACCGTCGCTAAAAATGTTATTTGAGACGGCAAAAAATGCCGTCGCTAATAGTCTTTTTTTTTTTGCAACGGCAAGAACACTGTTTTTGCGACGGTGTGGTGCCGTCGCAAAAAGTATTAAAAATATGAAATTTCTATTTTGCGACAGTGTACTGCCGTCGCAAAAAGTATTAAAAAAATAATAAAATTTCTATTTTTTGCGACAATTTAGTACTGTCGCAAAAAGTAAAACCTGTAACAAAATCAATAAAAATATTAAAATTTTCTGTTTTTTGCGATGGTGTAGTGCCATCACAAAAAAGAAAAAAACATCCTGCGATAAAATTATTAAAAATATTAAAATTTCTCCATAATAATTGCATAATAATATAAAAATTCTTATATAAAAAAAATAATTTCTCCATAATAAAATTTTCTTCCATTCATAATTACACATCAACAAAATTATCCCACTACATAACATTCCATAATACATATATAATGTTTAAATACATGATTTTGTTAATAATTCAAAATAACATAAACCAAAATTAAATATTTTTCTCATCATTCTTCGTAGATAACAAAAACAAAAGTTAACCACATTCTCTATAGGCATGCATTTCACAAGAAGCACACTTCTATATGGGAAATATCTGAAAAATAAAAATAAAAATAATTAATGACAATATAATTATGTGTTAATGTTAATTACAAAAAAACATAAAAATTTAACTACTATATCATCAAATACAACATTTTTTTTGTTAGTCATCAAATCCCACATGAATAATTAAACATCTCAATCAAATACAAAAATAAAAATTTAACTACTATCTCAATCAAATAGACATTCATTCCATCAAAACTGCCAAACAGCTTCTTGCAAACTTCACAACCACCGTAAAACCTACAATGACTTCACAGACTTCCATGACAAAGCAAAATCCAACCAGAATTGGGTTCAGTACATATATTTTTAATAAGTAACATGGAAGTTTTATTTTAGCCGAATGTATTCTAATTTTTGGCCTAATTCTTCTTTTGATGATCGATTCAACCTTATATTTCAACTCACCAACAAGTTTAGTGATGAGCGTAATGGCCCTATTGTTCTAATGGAGAAAAAAAAACCTAAGATTAGCTTTCCAGGAAATTTCCAAATGAACCAAACAAAAAGGCATCAAGGAAGTGTCACCTGTATATACTAAATGTGTGTATACATATATATGAACTCTCCAGATAAAGGTCCTCCCTCTCTTTAACCTAATCAAACAAAATCTTTAATGATAACTATTTAACACAACCACATAATCCATGCCTTCAAAAGAGTGCCCTTTCTGTCCCCAAGTACACCACATTTTTTTTTTTATCAGCTTCTGTCCCTAAATGCACCACATCAATCAAAGAGGAGCAACATTCCAATTCTTGTTGCTTAGCTTACGAAAAAACTCCCTTTTCACCCACTAATAACTTCTGCTAACATTCTGGACAACCCCCATAAAGCCCCAAAATCAAGGCCCACAGATGGCTAGCAATACAAAAACATACCAAGTTGAAACAGACTCCCTTGCTTCTTTATAAATGTAATACAAAAAGATCAGACTTTTTCCTCCTAATGAGATTATCAATGGTGAAAATCCTTCCATGTGAAGCCTCTCAAGTTCTCAACCAAAGACAACATCCTAACAGCTCCTCATAATCAATCACAAAATAAAGTAATGTTAATTCTATTAGGATTAGTGAGATATATATTCAAGCCACTTGGAGAAATTTGAATTCTGGTAAGTGACAACTGACAACACAGTAATACAAAAATAATTTCACAGAAAAGGGCCTCATGAAAACATTCACAATATAATAACCATATAATTTGAAGGCCACCACTTTAGTCCAGCAACATGAATAGCAGCAAGTTATTCTAATCTATCCAAGCCATAGCATCCATTAGTGTACTAAATTGATATTGTGAAATGTGAAAATAAAAAATAAGATTTAAACAACTTCCTAGTAAGTGATAGTAATACAAAATAAACAATAAAACACAATTCTACCTCTGTTTCATAGGTTGCCTTGCATTGTAAATTGAAATCCACAGTGTGGCAGGAACTCCTAGATGAACCTTCTTCTTAGGGAGCCGATCCTTATCCTCCTCAATATTTAATCTACTTCGTTTTTGACCAACTTGATATATAATCTACCAATGATTACACAAACAAGATTTATTAATAGCAAGGTACACAAGAAAAGGAATCATAGTCATAAATTCAAAGAATCAAATTTTTATACACGAAGAATCAAAGAATCAAGGAATCATAGTCATAAATTCAAAGAATCAAAGAATCATACACAAACAGGATTCCAAATGCTCTTTTGGAAGAATCAAATTTGTATACACTACTCAAAATGGACTTCTTAAAAACATAGTTCTTTCTAATGTTGTAACTACAACCCTTTATTCATCAAATAGAGGTTAATATACAACCTTTAAATAAGATGACAATTAAAAAAAAATGAAATAAAAGACCTAGGAACAAGCAAGGAAGATTTTTAACCCCCAACAACACGTTTGATGGGATCAATTTGTAATGTCTCTAATGAATGCAATGATAATTTCAAATTTAAATGGCCTTAAACATCAATCAGTGAGTCCAGATCAAGTTTAAACGAATTGAAGAAACTACGCTAACATTTCTTAAACACCCATTATTATTACCCATGAATCACCACATTGACAAGTTGCTTGAGGGAACAAATATTTGAGGAAAACAACTTTTTTCCCCCAAGGGTTTTGTCACTGTAGGTTTGGTATTCATAGAGTAATTGTTGGACAATACTAACCTTGCCACAGTGCAGTGGGTTAGCAATATATATATGAGTGGTGATTACGTGTATCACGTGTGCATCGATTCTAGTAAGAGACTAAAAGAAGCTTGATCATAAACATGTTTCACAATATTATGTGGCTGGCTAGTAGCAAAGGTGTAACTCTAAAGTGAGTATGTCTGGGAAAGTCAGACTAATAACAAAAACACTACAATTATGGTGCAACAAACTTATTGCGAGGATCCAAAAATATACTAAAAAGAGTAGATTTCAGGCAAGTTTCAAGTATTTTCCAATTGTGCCATACAAAAATAATTAAATAAATAGCACCAAGGGTAGAAACAATAAAGATAAAATTCTAGTATGCATGTTTTTCTTAAGTATTCAAAAGATGACAGCGAGGGTGTTAATAATTAAATATTAGGAGTCGTTAAAGGGACAATCAATACTTCTGTGTAAGACAAAACAGGACTTTTCTCCTGCAAACAAATTCAGGCACCAATTTAAACAGAGAAACAGAAAGCAAGGTATCCTTAAAACCAACATAGCACAACAATTAATACCTGCAATTTACATAATAGGGGTGACTTGTTTGAAGAGGCATCTTCAAGAAAATTTGCACTCGCTTGGAATTCAGAAAAGCTTACAACAGCTAATGGGATGTCAAATCCTTGGTTAGCATCTGGAGGATATTCATCGATGTGCAAAAAAACCCTGTGGAGATAGTTTCTTAGCAACACTATGTCCCAAACACAACATAACATACTTATATGACTAACCTACAAAAATAGTGCTTCTAAATCTTCCAATTAAGCTTATGATCAAGAAACATAAATACTGCTTATAAATCTACTAATTAAAGCTAAGAATTAACTACAAAATAGAACTAGAGAAAGAAGACAGCAACATAATCAACAGCAAATGAATCCAACAGAATTCATGCCCATGCTTCTTTAGAATTTTATGACTCTAGTAGGACTTAAAGTGTCAATTAGCGAGTTATTAATCCGCAACAAAATTAAGGGATAGACAATCAAAATCGACACTATGCACTATTTCACCTGAAATCTAAATAGTTGTAACTTGTAATAGAAATATGGTGTGCCAGCAGAAATATAACATGGAACATTGAAAGCATTTAGAGTTTATTCACTACTTAATGTTTGTAGTAAATTAAGTTTAGCATCTAAAAATTTGAAAATACAAATTTATCCAAAACTAAAAAATAAAAAATTGAAAATAAAAAAGCTCCAGTTTTTCGTGCATCCATGGGACAAGGCATAGTACTACAATAATAACTCCAACCGCAACTCAACTCGAGCAGGCACTTCTAAACTAGAGTTGTGCTAGGGTTAGAAACGAGCACCTCAATGTAGGCTTGAAATGAATGCCTTAAACAGTTTTTCCATCTTGATGTTTAAAATTGTTAATCAGGTAGGCAAGGCAGTGAATCCATATGGATAAATTTGAAATGGATTGTAAACCTAAATGTTCTGTATTATGTTGCTACTACAAAAAACACTTACGGTCATGGAGACTTGCCCAAAATCACATTTGGCAACAGAAAGAACTAGCAGATTCATCATATGCTAGGGGGTTATAAGCCCCACTCCAAAAATCAAGCTTGTTCTTTTAAATCACTCAGAAATTTAGTCCAGTGCCTTTTCCTTCTGGACAAATTTTTTAAAAAATAAAAATATAAATATAAAAGCTTACATAATATTTCCTTCTAGACAAAATATCACAATGATAACAAAATATACCTTGGGTATGTAGGCCACATCATCAATTCTTGTGATCAGCTAAGCAAAGATCCCTAGAACCTTCAACAAAATCAGTGGCCCATACTGACATTCTAGAAATGCAAACTACAAGTAAACATTATGAATGTCTTCCATGCTAGTTTTGGAAAACACTAAAACACAAGATGTTAGAAAAGCAGACTAATTAAGTGCATAAAATTTCTCTGCAATTTCAATATTGAGGATAAAAAATAGAAAATAAAAACAAAAAGAGTAAAATATATATAACTTAATTGCCCATGTTTGTTAGCAGGAGGGTGGTTTATGCAAGAGAAAACTGACACTTCATAACCAAAGTAAACAAACAGTTATTAATGGTTTGTTAAAAAGTAAACAAACAGTTATTAATACCAAAAGGAGAGAGAAGGAGAGAGAAGAAACCGGATGAAACCGCGACATTTTGTACGAACTTGGAAGGCGAGGAGGCTCCGAAGGGTCTAGAAGGAGAGAGAAGAAATGAGGAACTGCTCACCACCGTCTGCCGCCGCTCGCCGGAGAGAGAGAGAGAGAGAGAGAGAGAGAGAGAGAGAGAGAGAGAGAGAGAGAACCCTAAGAAGAGATTAGGGAAGTTTTTGAGATTGGGGATTTTGGGTTTTTTGGGGGGATTTTGGTTGAAGAGGTTGGGGATTTTGGGTTTTTGGGGGGGGGGGAAGGAGAACCTGATTGGGGATTTTGGTTGAACAGATTGGGGATTTTGGGTTTTTTTGGAGGAGGGGGAGGGGGGAGCGGGAATGGAAAAAAAGAAACAGAATGGGGATTTTGGGTTTTTGGGGAGGGAGGGAGTGTGAATGGATAGAGGGGGGGATGGGAAATTTTTTTTTATTGTTTTTTTTAATTTCCATCACAAATAAATATTTAAATAATAAAAAGCTTTTTTTTTTCGTGACGACAATAAAATTTATTTTTTGTTAAATTAATTTTTTTTTTTTATAGTTAATGATTTTTTTTTCATTTTCTTTTAGTTATTGAGGTTGAAAATTTATTTGTTTCATTTTATTTTAATGAATAAAAAATTATTATTATTTTTTTATTTGGTAGAAGTAGGGATAATATTTTAATGAAAAATATTTTCCATTAAAATAAAGTTAATTTTTTGTGGTCAATGGAAAATATTTTTTTGGGACCCTTTTTTTTTTTTTTTTGGTTACTAAAAATCAAGAACTAATTTTTTGTGGTAGAGGATAGGGAGTGGTAGTAGTAGTGAAGGTGGTGGATAAGAGGTGATAGTGGTGGTGGTAGTGGTGGCGAAGGAGATTAGTGGTGAAGTTGTGGTAGTAGTAGAGGAGATAGAGTAGCGGTGGTGGAGGAGAGGTAATGGTAGTAGTAGTGGTGGCAATGGAGTGGTAGCAATGGTGGTAGTAATGATAGTCATAGAGGTGGAGTGGCAACAGTGGTAGTAGTGGAATGGCATTTGCAGTAGTGGTGAAGGTGGTAGAGGAGATGGGTGGTGAGAGAGAGATAAGTGAAAGATAGATAGAGAAGAGAGAGAGAGAGAGAGAGAGAGAGAGAGAGACAAAGACAAAGTGATGAGCAAGAGAGAGACAAAGTGGTCGCTAAAAGTGCATTTTCTTATAGTGAAGAGCTTGGTAAATAGAGAAGAGGAGAGGGAGAAAGTGAGCAAGGTGAACATAATGGAGGAGAGAGATAGACAGATAGACAGATAGACAGACACATAGAGAGAAAGAGAGAGAGAGAAGAGTGAGAGACAGACAAACAGACACAGAGAGAGAAAAAGAGAAAGAAGAGTGATGAGTGAGAGAGAGACAAAAAAAAAAGAGATATAGAGAGAGAGACAGAGACAGAGAGAGGAAGACATAGAGAGAGAGATAGACAAAAAAAGAGAGAGAAACAAGATATGAGCGAGAGATAGACAAAGAGAGAGAGAAAGAGAGCGAAAAGAGATGATCGAGAGAAAGACATAGAAAAATAGAGAGACAGAAAGAGAAGAAAGATGAACGAAAGAGACAGAAAAAGAGATAGAGAGAAGAGAAATGAACGAGAGATAGAGAAATAAGAGAGATAGAGAGAAGAGAGATGAGTGTGAGAGAGAGAGAGAGAGAGACAAAGAGAGAATGAGATAGAGAGTAAGAGACAGAAAAAGAGACAAAGAGAGAAGAGAGATGAATGAGAGAGACGGAGAGAATAGAGATGAGCGAGAGAGACATAGAGAGAAGAGAGATGAGAGAGATAGAAAGAAGAGAGATAAGCGAGAGAGATAGAGAGAAGAGAGATGAGCGAAAGAGACAGAGAGAGAAAAGAGATGAGAGAAGAGATAGATGAGTGAGAGACACAGAGAGAGAAAGAGAGACAGATAAACAGACAGACAGACAGAGAAGAGTGATGAGTAAGAGAGAGAAAGAGAAGAGAAAGAGGAAGATGAAAAAATAGGTGAAAATAGATAGATAGAGAAAAAGAGAGAAAAAGAGCGAAAAGAGATAAACGAGAGAGATGAGCGAGAGCGAGAGAAGAGAGACAAAAAGAGAAGAGAGATGAGAGAGATAGAGAGAAGAGAGATGGACGAGAGACACAGAGAGAAAGAGATAGAGACAGACAGACAGAGAAGAGTGATGAGTGAGAGAGAGAAAGAGAAGAAAGACAGAGACAGAGACACGGAGAGAAAGAGAGAGACAGACAGACAGAGAAGAGTGATGAGTGAGAGAGAGAAAGAGAAGAGAGACAGAAACAGAGATAGAGAGACAGGAAGATGAAAAAAATGAGTGAAAAGAGAAATATTATATCAAAAGAGTAAAACAACATCGTTTTTTTTTTTTTTTTTTTGGTGACAAAAAAAATACCGTTGCATTTATTTAAACCATTTTGTGACTATATATATGAAGGCGTCTCAAAGCCACAATATATATATATATATTTTACTCTCTTCTTTTTTCTTTTTTTTTTTCTACAACGGTACCTATTACAGTCGCAAATTTTTTTTTTTTTTTTTTGCAACTACAGCTGGTGCCGTCGCAAAAACTCTATTTTTTTGCAACAGCAATCTCTGCCGTTGCAAACACTCTATTTTTTTTGCGACAGCAAGTTGTGCCGTCGCAAAAAGTCATATTTTTCACGATGGCAAGTTGTGTCATCTCAAAAAGTCACATTTTTTTGCGACGGCAAGTTATACCGTCTCAAAAAAATCACATTTTTTGCGATGGCAAGTTGTGCCGCCTAAAAAAAGTCACATTTTTTGCGACGACAATTTGTGCCGTCGCAAAAAGTTCCGTCTCTTATACCCACTTTTCTTGTAGTGACGTTTAAAACATAACACAAATAACCCCTACATCCCTTTCTAAGCAATTTGACGACTTCCATAGCAGAAATTAAATACGGGGGAGAAATTACACATCATTCCCATAAAACACAAACTCAGGCAACCTAGGTGGCCGTAACACAATAGATTTATTCGCACAATCTATAATGGCATAATACTTGGTCAACCAATCCATTCCCAATATACAGTCAAAATGATCAAGACTCAAAGGCTACTATCAACATACAATATCATATCACCAATCACAATATCACATACTGGATAAACATAAGCACATACCATAGAACCCCCAGATAGTGTAGAAACAGATAATAAATAATTTATAAATTCTAATGGTCTAGTCAACTTCCATGAGAAAGCATGTGATACAAAGGAATGCATAGAACTAGAATCTATCAACACATAGGCATTTTGAGCACATATAGGAATTATACCTGACACCACTGATTCGGTGTTTTGCACATCTCCAGGCTCAAGTGCAAATACTCAACCCTACCTTAAAGTTTTTCTCCCAGTATTAGTTCTCACATTTGATCTTGGTGGGGAAGCGAATCCAGTTGAACTTGCCGTAGGATGGTTGGCATTGTTGGACGCAAGCAGACAATCTTTTACTATGTGGTCAGTTTTGCCACACCGTAAACGAGCACCAGTTGCATGATAATAAACACTCTTATGTTTTCTTCCACATTCAAAACAAAATGGTGTAGATCCACTACTTTAGCTTGAGCTGCTAGTAGACCCCATGTTTTGCTTCTTGTTCATTGCAAATGAACGACCCTTTCTGAAATTGTACCCAGATCTTTTGCTTCTTTATTTAGTTGTCAGAGCTTTAGTTTGTTTCATAGCGGCCAAGTTAGCTTCTGTCATTAGAGCTCGGTCAAGTACATCCACGTATTTAGGTAATTTAAATACACCGATCCGATCAAATACATCCAAATTCAGCCCTCTTTCCAATTTTTAAGCTTTCTTATAACCTGTGTCTACCATATATGGGGCAAACAGGGCTAACTCAATAAATTTGACTTCATATTCGGCCACAGACATGGTGCCTTGCTTTAATTGTTCAAACTCAAACACCTTTCGGTCTCGAAAACACTAAGGGAAGTATTTTTCATAAAAGATCTCTCTGAATTGATTCTAGGTTAAAGCCCTATTATTATCTCGGATAAGAATCGACCAACATTGGGCTTCGTCTTTCAGAGTATAGGTAGCCAACAATACTTTTCGAGTCTCAGAACACGAGAACGCTTTAAATAATTTCTCAGTTTTTAACATCCATGTATCGGCTTTCAATGGTTCAATACCACCCAAAAAAGTCGGTGGTTTCATCTTGTTGAATTTCTGTGTGTGCAGTATAACACGTGCTCTAATACCACTCTGTCATGACCCAAACCCGCCTCTATAGGTTTAGCATCATAACCGGCCAGTAATCCTGGGATTACCGAAGGCCTCTTAAGCATATAAACAAAATCAAAGGGGCTAGCGGAAGCAATATCAAATTATAATATCCATAGAGCTGTGTAGACGTACATAGGACAAAAAATTTCAAACTTATATTTACATATATGATGTCAATTCATATACAGATAAACCAAAATAGGTCTTAGTCCAATACATAGATAGAACAGAAACTGGTTCAAACAAAACAAAAGAAAACAAAGGTCTTAAACATAGATCATAAAACTTGATCACTTCTCAAATTGAGAACCTCCTCGAGAGGCACAATGGTTGGCTGACAGAACAGATCTCCAAGCAATCATCACTAGGCCTGGTCATGCGTATGATCACCTAAATACATAAATAATGCGTGAGTTGGAGCCTAGTGAATAATAACAGAATAAAGGTTTTAATGAATGATGTTCGTAACAGATTCATAAATCAGAGTTCAAATTCAGAAATAGATTCATATTCATATTCAGAATTCACAGATAGTCATACGTGGTTGTAGCTGGCTTTTTGTGTTCCTCGAAGGGATTTAGTCTCCTTGGGTATGATAGCCCTACAGTTCCGACTCTCATGATTTTGAATCTGGTTTCATAAGTTCAATGTGAAACAGAAAAAAAAAAAATGAGAGTCCAAATCCAGTAAATCTTAAAAAATCCATTAATCTTTAGAGATGTCGAAAATGGATTGCATTGCCAAATTTCAGAGTCGCCACCTAAATATTTTTAGGAAATTTAAGAAACCTATGACTCGTGCCAAAAGGCCACTTGTCCATCATAACAAAAGTGTCTCGGCTTGGGAACTTAGGTATGAGAGAGGAAGGTTATGAATTGAGTACCCCCTCACTCGATCAAAGATTGGCCTCTACTAATCATGATGTGATTCTTATCAACACTATATGCTCTTGTTCTGTTTATTAATGCTAACTTTACTATGTGAGGCGCACAAGTATAGATTATGTCACTCACTTTGGGATGCTTTGATTTTATGTTTGTATGAATAGAGTTTTGAATATGTGCTACTTGAAAAAGAAAGCTCATATGTACATTAATCAAGATCATCCCAACTTAAGCGAAATAGCTTTCATCCGCAGGCATTCAAAGAGGTGTATCAAATAAGCACTTAACCTCATGGTAATATACTTGATATGGCAACACAAATGCACATGCAATATGCTAAAGCAAAAAAAAAAAAAAAAAAAAATGCTCACCTAGTGCTCAACCAAGGCAAGCCAAAGAAAATAAAATAATTATAAAAATGCATACTCTAATATGCAAGTGACTAATGCAACACATACAAAATGCAACTACTAGGCTCGGTTTATTTATCATGTCATATGAATCAATTTAAGGCATATGGTAACGCATGTATTCAAATAAGTAGGAAATGTCAATTGTGTTAGAATGATGAACCGAACCCTATGTATGCAAAAATGGATATTAAGCATGGCAATGATATGAAATGAAAAATATGATGTTACCATGATAAGCATGTAAGTAAAAGGGAGAAAGAAATGGGGGTTGGAAGACATACAAATATTATAAGCATTATAAATTTGCCCTCGTATAAGAGGGTCCGAATGAATGTCCTAATTAAGCTAATTATTACAAACTCAAAGAATTAACTAGATTAACTAGCTATTACAAGTTCGAATGAAGCCAACTAATTAATTACAACATACTAATATTAAAGCGCTAATTTGATCAAACGGGAGGCGAGGAGCCACATGTGCGCAACCGAGAACATCCTCCCGGAAACCTCTCTGTTTGCTGCCAGAACCTGCTCTGTTTGCAGTCAGAAAATTATTTTGTGTTGGCCTCAAGTTCTAATCTGTTCTGCTATAAAAATGCCACTGCTGGGACAAAAATAGGTGGCTGGCCGGCCTTAAGAAGTGGTCGGCCGTACAGAATGATGGCCGGCCGGCCACTACTTCTGGAGGATACCCTGCTACCACAGAGTTGAAATAGAGCAAAAACAGAGTGTTTCCTAGAGATTTTTATCCTCTCTGCCCTTTCCTATCATGAAGATGATCAAGGGAGGAGTAGATTCGATTCGCAAATCATCAATTGTCACAAATTTGTTACATAATGGTCTTAGAATCGATAGGACAAGAGCTCAATAAATTAAACAAAAGATAGACAATACTTCCTCCCTATCATGGAGTTACCTCAAGGGAAGGAGTAAACATTGCTTCATGAATCATTAAACATCACTAAAAGTATGCAATGATTCAAGATGCAATACATTCAATATAACGTCTGATTGAACCTAACCTAATTTTATTACCTTTTTTTTTTTTTAATCTCTTTTTACTCCAATTTTATTAGCCCTTTTACGTTACCTTTTCATTTCTTATATTTTCTTCATTTTTTGTCCAAAATGATGATTACGTCCACTAAATTCAAAGTAATAAAGAATAGTAAGCACAACTTGACCCGAGAAATGAGCTTTTCAAGCCCTTTTCTATCGGAGAAGTTACAAAGAAGGAATCAAACTCATTTACAAGTAATAATGAATTCTAAGTCAAACCCAAAATGAGTGATAATGACTAGTCAAACTCGAAAGAGAGCGATAATGACCGAAATGAGCGATAATGACTCCAAATCCAAACTCGATAATAAGCTATAATGAACCTTTCCTTTGTGATTTCCAAGGGTCTAACTAGAAAGTTAGCCCTTTAGAAGTAATGCACTAGTGATGAAGAGATGTATCAAACGAGAGATCATGCTTAGCATAAGAGAAATGCAATACCTTGGTAATGAATCTCCAAAGAGATTAAACCATTTAGCATGAAGGGTCACTTTCTTATCTTTGAACAACAATCTTTTGTTAAATACAACTCTTTATTAAAATAAACAAAGAAAGGAGAGAGATTGCAGAGTGTTAATGGAAAGTGGGTGATTACAATGGTGTGAACATGTATGAAAGCTATAAAAAATGAAAGAAAAGACTATAAACTCAAATGAATTGAAAGCTATATCCATGAGGACTTACAACAATACATCTATAATATTTAAAGCATAATTAAACACATTGAAAAGCTCTGAAAACGAAGCCTTTTGTTAAAGAAATTGAACGATTTGTACAACGTAATAATTCATCATCGGGTGTTCAGCGTGAGGCGCCCAAGTCTTAAGGGCGGTCAAAATGGCGTGTCTACAGTGGTATATCCATTAGTGCTAATAGAACAGATGACCCATAATTATATGGGACGTACAGATGACCCATGCTCACATGGGACGGTCAGATACAGAGCAGATAATGGTTATGCTTAACCAATTCCATGATGAAACCTCTGGTACTAGGTAACAGATAACAAATATCACATAATGCTAAGGATGCCACGAATACATTTCAGAAATTCGAACAATTATTCATTCATACAGAATATAGCATTTTAGAAAACTGATCATATCATATCATTCAGAAAATACTTAAAAATGAACATAACTTTATGGAGTTATTACTCACAGATAGCTCTAGTAGCAAAACGGATAGAGCAGACAGTCTATGGTATGTGACATACACAAACATATAACAGATACCCATTAAAGCACACGCTCAGAAAATACATAACTTATTTCTTTCTTATCTTGGTGTGTTTCTAATCCTTATCCTCATTACTATGTCTTAATTAAGGCTTAGGAATGCCTATGATGCATTGGTTGGCTTAGGATGCCTTAGTGTGTTTCTAATTGTTATCCTCATTATTATATTTTTATTATGTGCTCTAGCGGACTCCTTGGTTTGCAAAACTTCTAGGAGCCCTCATTTTACGCTCGAGCGCAGATCTTGGTTGCTCGAGCCAAGTTTGAAAACCAAGGGGTGGTCGCTCGAGCGCAAATTCTGTCGCTTGAGCCAAGGCTCATGTTTACAAAAGTACTGGGAGCTTGAATTTTATGCTCGAGCCAACTTTTGGTCGCTCCAACCAAGGTTCAAAATAAATGGTGGTCACTTGATGGAAACTTCGGTCGCTTGAGCCAACTCCCAAACTTTACAAAACTTCTAGGAGCTTGCATTTTTCGCTCGAGACAACTTCCTTTGCTCAAGTGAAGAGTGCGAATTTTGGAATTTCTAGAATGCTCTCTAAGCTCCAAAACTCAATTCCAAGGCTACAAAACACATTCTTTTGGACCAAAACTTAAGAAAACATGTAGAAAATCATAGAACTTCAAGAATTACAGTTCATTTCGCAAAATCAAGGCCCAAAAGCATGCCAATTGTTCAAAACCAAACTTGAAACTTTGAAAACACGACATGCATGAGTTGATATGAGCTTCAACCTTCCAAAACATGATCAAATGAGTCATTTAGCTCAAAAACATGTTGAATTCTTTTAATGAAACCAAGATAAGAACATGCATATGGGAATTCTTTTGAAAACAACTTCAAAACTTCATGAAATACACATGAATGCATTGAATACTCTTCTTTCCTACTTCTTTAGTTCATTTCATGTCTTTAACCTCTAAATTCTCTTGAATCCATGCATTAGTTGACTCAATTACATAACTAAAGGCTTAAATTCTTACCTTAGGTGTTCAATTGTGTTCTAGATGCTTAGTTGGTTGAGCTCCCAAGTCAAAGGCTTCAAATATCTTCTCAATTCAAGCTTTTTCCTCTCTTTTCTTTTTGAATTCTTTTCTCACTCTAGCTCTCCCTCTCTCTCACATTTATGAGCTCAAAATAGATGAAGGAGGTGTGTGTAAAGTGTGTTCTAGAAGTCGTTCTTAGCCTTATATAGGCTTGGTTAATGGAGTTGAATTAAGTTTGGGTTAGGATGCTTAATTGTGATTATTTTATTCTAATTGTTTGGTTCCGAATTAGATTTTTAATTAAACCTACCATAATATTCCAAAAATTCCAAATTACACATTAACCAAGGCAATTTTGTGATTGGATGCCGAGAAGGCCTTCAATTTGCCTACCGAAACAAAAATACTAACAGATATTTCTACCATGGACGGATATAAACACAATTAACACATAGCACATTTTATTAATACAAAATTTTATCTTCATTACTGATTAAGCATTCTTAAGTAAGGTTTATTAGCTAATCACAGGTCGGGGTTATTACATCGAGTCACCATTGGAGGTGGTTCAACTCTTCCCATTCATCACATTGGTAATAGATTACCGCCTACTTCCTCTTGTTCTCTTCAATTTCATAGAGTTATTCATGTTCCTCACACCTCTTCTAACTTGCTTTATGTCCATAAGTTAGCTTTAGATAATAATTGTTCTATTATATTTGATGCTAATGGATTTTTTGTTCACGACAGAGCTACCAAGAAAATATTGTATAAAGGCCTTCATTCTCAAGGTCTCTATCATGTTTAATCCATTCCTATGACCTCCACATCAGCTAGTCAATCTTGTTTTAGAAGTACCATTTCCACTATTGCTGCACCTGCACATGCACCTATCACCACTACTGTATCTGCACTTGATTCAAATCCAAGTCCAAATTGGCATCTTAGACTTATTCATCCTTCATCTAAGAAGCTTTAGCTCATTGTAAACACTTTTCATTTGTCTTCGCACGCTTTATCTAGTTTATGTATTGATTGTTGTGTCTCTAAGACACATAGACTTCCATTTAGTTTGTCCAATTCCACTGTTAATAAACCTCTAGCCCTCATTTATTCAGATGTTTATGGCCTCTTTTCTGCATTTGTATCTGGTTACAAGTACTATGTTGTTTTCATTGATGATTTCAGTGAATTTACTTGGTTATTTCCTCTTTACTACAAGAGTGAGGTATTTTCTAAATTTCTTGAATTCAAGGCCTTAGTTGAAACTCAATTTTTTATATCTCTTAAGATTCTTAGGAGTGATAATGGAGGAGAATCCTTATCAAATGAATTTTAAAATTTTCTTAAAGCTAAAGGAATTTTACATCATCTTACTTGTCCTCACACTCCATCTCAGAATGGAGTGGCTGAATGAAAACACAGACACCTAATTGAGACTATTATTGCCTTAATGCATCATGCCTACTTGCCTTTACATCTCTAGTTTGAAGCACTAGCAACAGTAACAGTGCTTATCAATAGAGTACCCACTGCTAAGCTTAAATTTCTCACCCCTTTTGAGGTTTTGTTCCACACTTCTCCAGATTATTCTTTCTTAAGAACATTTGGCTATAGATGCTATCCTTGGTTATGACCTTATACACAGCATATGCTTCAACCTCGGTCTATCCCATGTGTCTTCATTGGCTATCATTCATCAGTGAAAGGTTATAGATATGTCTTGATCCTATTTCTTGTAAAGTTTATCTCTCCAGACATGTTGTCTTTGATGAAAATTGTTTTCCTTTTCTACTAATGTTTCTTCTCTAGCCCCATCTGTTGCTCGGTTACATTTTTTTTTTTTTTGGTTTTCTCTCCACCTGTGTCTCATTCTGCCACTTCATCTACGCCTCCTTTTGTCTCTTCTTGGCCTATTCCTATCGCTCCCATTGTGTTTAGTTCTACACCATTTGTTCTTTACTTTGAAGCTCCATCCGTTTCTTCTTTTGCACCACCTTCTGCAGAACCTATTCCTCTCTTTCTACTCCTCCTTTTTCTTCTTCTTCTTATATTCTCTTCTCTAGTCCATTCCTATTTCTTCTGTTTATATCAACTTGTCTTTTTCTCCATCTATAGCTACTCCATCTTTTCAAGTTAATTCTCATTCTATGATTACTAGATCTATGTCTACTTCTCTTCCTTCCATTGCTTATATTGCTCATATTCCTACTGAACCAACTTCCTATAAGGAAGCTTCTCAGTCCACATACTGGACTAAGGCTATAGTAGAAGAATTTCAAGCCCTTCAGATTCAGCAAACCTGGTCTCTAGTTGATCTTCTCTTTAACAAGAATGTCATTGGCTATAAGTGGGTTTATAGGTTGAAAAAGAACTTAGATGGTTCTTGTTAGACATATTGTATTTTGATGATTATTTTTGACTTTGTTTTAATTTTGTTTTGATTTATTTGAAGGAGCAAAATAGATTGTAATCTTATATTTTATTCCATCATATTTTCATCTACATTTATATCCTAATCATTCCATTCTCGAGTTGAAAATAAGGCTTAAACAGGTACCAAACCAATTCACCAGAGCAGTAGTAGAGTAACAGAACACAGAAGACCGAAATCGATACAAAGCAGTCGATTGGCCGGATGTCAGGTCAATTTTTAGCAAATTTATTCTACCTCACGGGACACCTAAGCGGACATCGGAACAGACGTTCGGGTGGACAACTGGCCAAGGCATTTTGGCCCAGTTTCGTTCCAGATTAGTTTTATTCTACACTGGCTGTCAGACTAGCAGTATGCTTGATGACCGCGGATGATAACCTAGACATATGGGACCTTATGGGACATCTGGGTGGACATTTGAGCAGACATCTAGGCGGACGTCCCACAGACACAGAACTTCACTTGGGACATTCGAGCGGACGTCCACTATGTAGAGAATTGCTATATTAATAAAAGATATTGAGAGCGTAAATGAAAAATTTTTGTATTATACACCCATCATTCAACACTTGGGACATTCGAGCGATAGTCCACTGTGCAGAGAATTACTATATCAATAAAAGATGTTGAGAGCATAAAAGAAAAGATTTTCTATTATGCACCCGTCATTCAACATGCAAAATACACATGGGCAACTAAGATTCTCTGAGCATTGAATTATTTATCATCATCAGCCATCACCAATCCATCATTCAATGGGAAGAAGGGGATGGGCTCTGTCAAAACATAACAGAGCACTACCTCTGTTATATATAGAGGCTTGGGAAATGAAGGAGACAGACAACTGATATAGAGAGACATACTACATGCTATACTTATTTTGATTCTTCATCAATCACATATTCTTTATCTCTCTGATTTTCTGAAGAAATTCTTCATTTGGTTTTCATCTTTCTCCGAGAAATTATACACAGAGCTTTAGCTTTAAGCTTATCTTACCTATGGTAGGTTTACAGATAAACACTTTACGCTTTTCATATTGTATCATTTTGTGAGTGAGTTTTATTTCAAGCTTTCTGTGAAAGCAAAAACAAACCATTTCAATCTCATAAGAGTGTAGTACATTAAGGTTTCTTGATTCCTTGAGAGTGATTGTAAATCATCTAAGGTTTGCAAGGGTTTGAGGACTTGGTACAGTCTTTGTAAAATCTGTTGAGGATTTCTCCATTTGTAAAGAGGTTGCTAGCACCCCTATGAAGCTAGAGGAAAGTGGAAAAATCTTAAATGAAGCTTGAGGAGTGGATATAGGCTTGGTTGAAGCCAAACCACTATATATCTGTTTGCCTCATCTTGCTTAATCTCTTTTGTTTCATTTACTACTATAACTATATATGATATACTATTTGCTACTATTGTGCTAAACAGTGCCAATTTCTGTGAACCACGGATTTGTTCAACGCCTCGTTCAGTAGGGAAATGGAGCAATTGATGATAGGTGCTTGGCACGGCCTGCATGGTGTGCAGCCAAGTTCGGCCCATGATGAGGTTATACGACGATGGCAGCTTGACGACCAAGAATTCCACATCCACTGTTCGCGAGCCTGCTCAAACTGGTAGCATGACTTTGCCTAACGGGTACTTTGGATTGGCGTTGAAGCGGAATAACGGATAAGGAGCTGGAGAAAGATCCGATTTGGTGAAGCCGAGTTTGGTGAAGCCGAGTTTGGTGAATGTCCTGTAATACATAACTTCCGATGTACTTCTAGGATCAATGAGTACGCGCTCAACGGTGAATTGGTTTATGCGTAACTCGATTACTAAAGGATCGATGTGAGGAAGTGTCACTCCGGCCAAATCTGAATCATCGAAGGCAATGCTCGCAGCTTCATGGGGCCGTTTAGCCGGGGTGAGTTGATTTTGAGGGTCGGGATGCGACTGAATCGTATGCACCGCGGATGCCGCTGGTAAGCTGTATATCATGTGGATCACGCCGAGTGGAGGTGAATCTTACCTTAAGGCTATTGCTTTGGTTGAGTTGCCTTTTCGGACGTACTGTTGTAGCCGACCATCTTGTACCAATTCCTCAAAGTGATCCTTTAATGCATAACAACTCTTAGTATCTTGGCCGTGGTCTTTGTGATACTCGCACCGCCTATCTCGGCATCTCGTGTCGGGAGGTCTCACCATTTTGGGTGGCCATTTAAAGAATGGAAGATGTTGGACTTTAGACATAACCACGCTGATTGGCTCCGACAACTCCCTATACTTCTTGTCCGCGTGCCTTGTACGCCTACTATCTACTTGAAGTTGTTCGCTAGTTCGGTGGGAACATTGGTCGTTTGATCGGCATGAATCCCATCTCTTTTCTTGTTTAGCCCGATGCCGTGGTTTGGGACTCTGAGGTGACACAGACTTTACTGGCTGAACAATTTCAGGATGGGCCGTCTTGTCAGCCTTGTTCCCGGCTTTAACCCGCAAGGCGTCGTCTTCCACTTTGCAGTATTCCTCAACTTTCTTCATCAACGACCAGACTGTTTTGGGGGGCCTTCCAGTCAAGGAACTGCGGAGAGCACTGTCAGGATGCAAACCCATTTTAAAGGCGGTGATGGGCATAGAGTCGCTGCAAGCGTCATCAACAAGATCAAAGCACTCCCAATAGCACGCCGAATGCGCTCTTAGTGTTTCTCCTGGCTGGATCTGCATTGCCCAGAGAGAGTCGGCTTGTTTCGGCTGGACCTCATTGGTGATGAATCTTGCCCTGAAGGATTTTTGTAATTGATGGAAACTCTTAATCGACGCCGGCTCCAACTTATAATACCATCTGATTGCCAACGGTCCCAAACTGCTCGGAAAAATTCTGCACATGAGAGCTTAGTTGTCTGCATGCAACGTCATGGCTTGCTTATAGTGACGGATATGATCCGTGGGATCCGATTTCCCGTCGTACAAGGTGAACGACAGGGCTTTGAACTTCTTGGGTAGTACTACCTTTGCAATCCGTCACACAAAGGGATCGTGCTAGTCCTCTTCGTCTGAACCATTTCGTCTTCGCTTATGCCTTATACGTGGACTCTCTTCAGAGGAACTGGTAGTTTTGGGTCATCCTTTCTTCTTGGGCTCCGGGGATAATGAGCCAGAGTCACTGTTAGTGTCTTGTTGTCGGGCTCGAGGTCGTCGACCACCTGCCCTCAAAGGTCGTTTCGGATCTTGGCGTATAGCTTTTTTGGACTTCACCACTTCCAAGGCCAAATCCTGACGGAGACGTTCGTTCTCAGCGATCATGTTCTCCAACCTCTGTTAGTTTTGCTTTGCTTGTTCCATGATCGCTTGCATTGGCTCATGCGTTGAAGTCGAGGGTGAGTCGAAGTTCAAGGCACGTCTTACGGTGATAGTTTCTGGTCCCAGCATGTTTGTTGGGGTGAGATCATCTCTCGGTGTAGTTTCGTCAGCGATTATCGGAGGATCTTCTGTTGCGCCCGCCATGGATGTAGTTGAGTATTCCCACAGACGGCACCAATTGTGGGGAAGGTAGTTTGGAAATACTCTTTAGATCCAATAGGACGCTCGAGATCCTCAGCTGGTAGCCTGAAAAAGAATGAACACTCCGGTCGGGGGTGCCAGAATTAGCACTCCGACGGATAAGTCAGTGTATGCTGTCTAGATTGCATGTTTGTAGGCCGCCCGAACTCACTCCGTGTGCCCCTCTTTTCGGAAAGGGCGCAAATTGTAGTTCATAGTTACTACAGTTCGGACTCCTGTCACGGTTCTGAATCTAATCTCACAAAGTGCAATGTGAGACTGATAAATCACCAAAGAGTCCAAATCTGGCAAATCGTTTTAGAAAATCAATTTTAATCAAAAAGCGCCAAACATGGACTACTTTGCCAGATTTCAAAGTCGCCACCTAAATATTTTGTTTTTGGGAAATTTAGGAAACCCTGACTCGTGCCAAAGGCCACGTGTCCGTCATCACCAAAGTTACCTCGGCTCGGGAACTTGGGTACGAGAAGGGAAGGTCTTGAAATGAGCACCCCCGCTCGCCCAATCAAAGATCGGCCTCTACTAATATGATATGTTGCTTTTAAAAACACATGTGTTCTTATTCCAATTATTATCTAACCTTACTATGTGATGCGCACAACATACAGGTATAGACTAAATCACTCAATTTGGAACAAAACATCTCATGTTTGTTTTTTTCGAAAATGGTTTGAAGATGCTACTCGCAAGTAGGCTAAAATGCGAATTTGCCACCCTCAAGTGGGCTTGAAACATGATGATTTGCCACTTCAAGTGGGCTTAAAACTCACATTTGATGAATTATTCCAATTCAAGCAATAAAGCCTTCATCCGCAGGCATTCATGTAGTTAAACACTTAAGCAGTTAGCCTCATGGCAAGCATGCTATCATGGCAGTCACTTACACACATGCGAGGATGTTAAAGCATAAACACTCACAGTGTACTCCAAGCCAAAACAGAAGCTAGTTAGTAATCAATGCATGATCCTAGCTATGTCAACAGTGCCTAATGCAACATATGCAAAATGCAACTAAGTAGGCTCGGCTATTCTAAGATGACATATGAATGTAACACTTGATAACATGCTTTAAAACATGTATTCAAGTAAGTATCGAAATTCAATGCAGTTTGAATGATGTGCCGAGTCCGGTGGATGCAATACAAATGAATGATACACACATAGAAGCATAAGGATGCTAATTGAAATGTGCCCTAAAACTAACCATCAAAAGCTAGTAAATAAAAGGGAGAAAGACGTGGGGTTGGAAGACATTCACACACACACGCACACTTATTACAACATTTGTCTTATCGACGGAGGGTCCGAAAAAATAAGCTAAGCTAGCTACACTAAGCTAAGCTACTTAATTAATCTAGTAATCTAATTAGACTAATCATTACACAACACAAATTGAATAACTAGCTACAACTAATTATTACAAAACAAATCAATTAATTAAGCGGATTAACTAATTAAGTACAAAATAACTAAGCTAAATGAACTAGTTTAGCTAAGCAATTTAAACAAATGGTCTCGGGAAGCGAGGGGGATATGCATGCTCTGTCGGCTTCGCTCGGAAATCCATTGTTATGCCCAGAATTGTCTCTATTTACATTTGATTTGATCTCAGAACACTGCACAAACCTCCAGATTGCTTCTGCTCCAACATGGGGACCTCCTGGTGGGTTGTCGACCAGAAAAGGGAGGTGTAGACCACCTGTAGACTAGAAAAACTGGTTGTAGACCAGAAAAAGGGGTCAGTCGACCACCTTTACTGGTCTGCCGACCAGAAAATCTGCCAAACTCCAATTTTGCTGCAACAGAGAACAACAAGGGGACATAGCAGTGTATTTGCAAGATATGTGTACACAACCACCCTCTCTATCATTTCTTAAACTCAAGGGAGTGCGGTACTCAACTCTCGGGCCACCAACCGAGCATCGCAATGCACGATGGCCGAGAAGCCAAGTTTGCACAAGTCAATGTCAATGAATGCAAAAATAACACATAAGAGCCTCCACCTCTATCATGCATGATCAAGATGGTCGGCGACCAAGAAATGCTACACGTTTCATCACTTGGAGTATGAAATGTACCACATTCCTTGTGTTTGGATTAACATCCAATCCAAACACATGCAATACATCACACATGCAAATAACATGCTATCTATCAATGCTAGAGTGGCACTCATGAGGTTCCATCATATAAGCAATGCATGCATGGCATGTTTGGAGGCTAAAGCATCAAAGCAAGTAAAGAGCATCATACAAGAGGCATGCATTATCAATCTCAAATGAATAAACCAGCCATGGATAGACCTCATGCATGCCAAAACATTGGCCAAAATGTGCTGAGATGATGGCTTGAAAGGCAAGAAAATGATGCCCATGCAATGGCTCACAAACAAGGCATAAAGGTGCAACTCTCAAGAGCACTTAAAGAGTGAAAAATATGGAAGTGTGACAACACTATATGCTCTGAAATAACATACCAAATGATGCCAAGACATGAAAATACCTCAAGCCAAGCATGCAAGATACCTCAAAACTCAAAGCTAGTCAAGGTTATTGCACTACAAGCATGCATAACAAGCATCATACGACCAAGAAGGCGCAAAACAGAGCTAAAGCATGCCAAAATATGAACAAAAGCATGCCGGAGTATAGCCAAAATGAGCTAGAATAATAGGCTAAAGAGACAAGCATACAAGGCTAGCTAGCAAGGATTACACTACAAGTGTATAAAGCATGCAAGAGGTGAGTCCACCAATCAAAATCAGAGTTATAACATGCCAAAATAACACCAAAAACATGCTTGAACTAAGCTAATTCAAACCACAAGAACATGCTACTTTGTAAGGCTAACAAGGCTAGTGAGCAAGATTGCACTACAAGATGCAAGAGGTGACCAAGATGACCAAAAACAGAGTTATGGCAGGTTTAAAAAGTCACAAAAATGAGCCTAAACAAAGCCACTAAGAAGTAGAAATACATGCTCTTTTGATGGGCCATCAACACATGCAAACAAGAGAAGAGGAGGGGGGACAACCTCCACCCATTTGGGACCTCAAAACATGGTTTTTGTCACTGAAAAACCTCTGAGTTTTAGTGGTAAAAAGGCCCAAAAGGTTGGATTTGAAGGTGGTGAGAAGTTGTACAAAAGGCCTCACAAGCCAAGGAACAAAAAGAGAGAACAACCCCCTAGCCAAACAAGGCACAAACCAACACTTTCAGGACTGAAAAATAGAGGAAAAACAGAGGTTTTTGTAGTTCAACACCACCCCAAAAATAGCCCCAAAGTAGTTGAAAACTATGGCAAAACAATAGTGCACAAAGAGCTTGAAAGGTTAGACTTTTACCTCTTGAAGCATAGCAGCAAGAATAGCCCCAATTCTGAGCTAAAATCACCTTTTGGAGCTCAAACAAAGCCTCAAAGAATCTCATCCTAATGGTGGTCAAGTTTGGTTAAGGAAGTGTAGGCAAAGGAGAGGTATATCTCCAAGTTTATCTCTTGCATGCACACAAGGGCAAGAGGGAGAGCAAACTAGAGAGAAAAGCTGAAGTTTAGCTCTGAAATTTGTAGAGAGAGAGAGAGATTTTAGTGTGAGAAGCTCCCATAATTTCTTAAAATGTTATCCCTTGCCAAAATGGGAGAAATGCCTCATATATAGCAATATACAAGAGTTTGGTCGAAATATCTGATTATAGGACAACTGGAGGTTGTGGAAGACAGTTGGAGGGAAAATATCTTCAAAAAATCTGAGTTTGGGACTTGTCAGCCACTTTTCTAGTCGACAGACCACCTTTTTGGGTCAACTGGATACTTTTCTGGTCGATAGCCCATTTTTCTGGTCGATAGGCAAAATTCTACTTTTTAGGTCCAACTTCAAATGGCCATAACTCCTTTATCTGGACTCCTTTTCAGGTCATTCTTGTGTCCAAATTGAAGCCCTAGAAATAATATTTCCAATGGTGGAAGCCTTGTATCAAAATGCCAATTGTGAAAAAAGTTATGCTTGTTTTGGTGAAGCCACTCAGTTTCGATCCTACCCGGATTTATGCCGAACTTCTCCTCAACTAGTTTTCTTCTCTCCTCTCTCATTTTCTTCAACTCCAAATCCCTAAAAAAGGTGTTTTGAAATATTTTTCAAAGATTTCATCTCTCTTTTATTCATTTCCACTTTGTCCTCGTTCGGTTTATTGAAAAGCGCAACATTTAACGAAATGTGAGCCTTGGAACATCGTAGGAACTTTATTTCAAAAATATTTTGAAAGAGAGGGTTTTAAGGTCTAAAAACCATTCAAAATAGCTTTGGTCCAAAATGAGGTGTAAGGTTGGGATTTGACTCTCCTCTTGCCGAAGGAATCAAACCTTTGCACTGCACAGCTTGCATCACTAAGTAAGCAATCAGCGGTGTCCAAGTCTTAAGGGCGGTCAAAAATAGGGTGTCTACAGTGTGTCTTAAGTTAAGTGTACTAATTCTCACATACCTCTTCTTGTTCGTCGTTCTTCTATTTATATACGCTCCTAGTTTTCTAAGTAGGGCCCGCTCTTGATCTGTCATGTACTTATGCACTCGGCCCTCCCCCCCATTATGCCGTATTCCAACTTTTAATCGGCCCCTTGCTCAACTTATTCGGTATCTGAAATGTCAGGGGCGGGGCTGAGTGCATACTATACACCGATTGGGAAAATATACACTGCCTATCTGCGTCTCCTTTTATTCGGCTACCACAGAACTGTTGAGGGATAAACGGTGATATTTGTTTTTGAAACGACAGGATATTTGAATGAATTTCATTCTAAGGAGTTGTCATGTTTTTGGTATCTCAGCTTGGGCAACTTTTTTTTTTTTTACTTTTTGTTTCTAACTTATCTTCTACATTTATTATTTGGTATTTTAATCTCATGCTATGCTCATATTGATAAATACTGCCACTATGCTAACATGTTTATATATCTAGAAGAAACAGTCATTCAGGTGCAACATGACTTGAGAAGGAGCTTTTCTTCCTCCCAAACAAATCAAAACATCATGGTGTGCCATCATAAAAAATGGAGAGATTGTTGGACATTGTATTTTGATGATTGTTTTTTACTTTGTTTTAATTTTGTTTTGATTTATTTGAAGGAGCGAAATAGATTGAAATATTATATTTTATTCCATCATATTTTCATCTATGTTTATATCCAAATCATGTGATTCTTGAGTTCGAAATGAGGTTTAAACAGGTACCAAACCAGTGCTCCAGAGCAGTAGCAGAGCAGCAGAACATAGAAGGCTGAAACTGACACAAGGCAATCAATAAGCCAGACGACTGGGCAGTCAACTGGTCAGGCCAATTTTCAACAATTTTCTTCTACTTCACGAGACATCTGGGCAGACAACTGGGTGGACGACTAGCCAAGGCATTTTGGCCCAGTTTCATTCTAGATCAGTTTTGTTTTGCACTAGCTGTCAGACCAACAATATGCTCGATGACAGCAAACGACAACCTTGACAATTGGGACTTCATGGGACATTTGGACAGATGTTCCATAGACACAGAACTTCACTTGGGACATTTGGGCGGACGTCCATTGTGCAGAGAATTGCTATATCAGTAGAAGATGCTGAGGGCAAAAAAGAAAAGATTTTGTATTATACACCGATTATTCAATGGGCAAAATACACATTGGCAACTGAGATTCTCTGAGCGCTGAATTATTTATCATCCTCAACCATCACCACCCATCACTCAACGGGAAGAAGAGAATGGGCTCTGTCAGAACATAACAGAGCACCACCTCTATAATATACAGAGGCTTGGGAAATGAAGGAGACAGACAACTGATATAGAGAGACATACAACGTGCTATATACATTTTGATTCGTTGTTAATCACACATTCTTCATCCCTCTGATTTTTTGAAGAAGTTCTTTGTGGGGGCCGAATATTGGGACTCATAGAGAGGCCGAATATCCAGACCTGGGTTGAAGTATATATTTCATTCGACCCCGTCCCGCAGTTTAAATCCTATCCTATTTGGCCGTATAGCCGATTGAGTAAGGGGCCGAATGAGAAACAGTTTGCTGCGAACCAAGCCGAATAGACAATTACACGACAAATTGAAAGTGGGCTCATTCCCGAGGCCCAAGAAGGAGAGTAATATAAATACAAGGTCATCAGTCAGAGGAAGGTATGTGAGAACTATTATGCTTAGCTTAGAATACAAGTAATCCTGAGTGTAGAGACTGACTTGCCCGTCGGAGTGCTAATTCCGGCACCCCCGACCGAAGTATTTATTCCTTTTCAGGTGACTAGCAGAGGATCACGAGCATCCCCCAGGATCAGAAGAGTATTTCCAAACCACTCCTCCATAATTGGCGCCGTCTGTGGGAATACTCAAACACATCCATGGCGGGAGTAATAGAAGACCCTCCGATAGTCACTGATGAAACCACGCAGAGAGACGACCTCACTCCAACAAACATGCTTGGACCGGAGGCTATCCCCGCAAGACGCGCTTTGAACTTCGCCTCACCCTCAACTTCGGAGCATGAGGCAATGCAAGCGATCATGGAATAAGCAGAGCAAAACGAACAGAGGTTGGAGAACATGATCGCTGATAACAAACGTCTCCATTAGGATTTGGCCTTGGAGGTGACGAAGTCCAAACAAGCTGTACGCCAAGGTCCGGAACGACCTGTAAGGGTAGGTGGTCGACGATCTCGAGCCCGACAACAAGACACTAATAGCGACTCCGACTCATTATCCCCGGAGCCCAAGAAGAAGAGATGATCTAAAACTTCCAGTTCCTCTGAAGAGAGTCCACGTATAAGGCATAAGTGCAGAAGAAATAGCTCATGTATAGCTTTGTAGGGCCTGGGGCATGCCCCTTGTAACCTTGTTCATTCTTCTGTTTTATTTTATGTCTTATTCACCAAAAAAAAAAAGACCAGCATGATCCCTTTGTACGATGGATCGCCAGGGCGGTTCTGCCCAAAAAGTTCAGAGCTCCGTCGTTTACTCTCTATGATGGAAAATCAGACCCCACCGATTACATTCGTTACTACAAGTAAGCCATGACATTGCATGCAGACGACAAGGCCCTTATATGCCGAATATTTCCCAGCAGTTTGGGACCATTGGCTGTCAGGTGGTATTATAAACTAGAGTCGGCTTCGATCAAAAGCTTCCATCAATTACAGAAATCCTTTAGAGCCAGATTCATCACCAACGAGGTCCAGCCGACTCTCTTTAGGCAATGCAGATCCAGCCAGGAGAAACACTAAGAGCGTATTCGGCGCGCTATTGGGAGTGCTTTAATCTTGTTGATGACGCTTGCAACGACTCCATGGCCATCACCGCCTTCAAAATGGGTTTGCATCCTGACAGTGCTCTCCGCAGTTCTTTGACTAGAAGACCCCCCAAGACGGTTTGGTCGTTGATGAAGAAAGTTGAAGAATACTGCAAAGTGGAAGATGACGCTTTGCGGGTTAAAGCCGGAAACACGGCCAACAAGACAACTCCTTTTGAAATTGCTCGGCCAATAAATTCTGTACCACCTCAGAGCCCTGAACCACGGTATCGAGCCAAATGGGACAAGAGACGGGATTCCCGCCGATCAAGCGACCAATGCTCCCACCGAGAAAATGAACAATTGCAAGTTGACAGCAGATGCACAAGGCGCACCGACAAGAAATATACGGAGTTGACAGAGCCGATCAGTGCGATTATGTCCAAAATCCAACACCTTCCGTTCTTCAAATGGTCGACGAAAATGGTGGGACCTCCTGACACGAGAAGACGGATAGACGGTGTGAGTATCACAAGGACCATGGCCATGATATTGAGAGTTGTTATGCACTGAAGGATCACCTGGAGGAATTGGTACAAGATGGCCGGCTACAGTATTACGTCCGAAAAGGCAACCCAACCAAAGCAATAGCCTTAAGACAGGATTCACCTCCGCTCGGCGTGATCCACATGATATACAGCCTACCAATGTCATCGGCGGTGCATACGATTTAGTCGAACTCCGACCCTAAAAAAACAACTCACTTCGGCTAATCGGCCCCATGAAGCCGCGGGCATTACTTTCGATGATTCAGATTTGGCCAGAGTAACACTGCCCCACATTGATCCCTTGGTAATTGAGTTACGCGTAAACCGATTCACAGTTGAGTGCATACTCATTGATCCGGGGAGCACATCGGAGGTTATGTACTATAAGACATTTACCAAACTCGGCTTCTCCGAATCGGATCTCTCTCTGACCCCTTATCCACTATTCGGCTTCAATGCCAGTCCAGAGTACCCGTTGAGAAAAATGACACTACCCGTTCGAGTAGGCTCCCGAATAGTGGATGTGGAATTCTTGGTCGTCAAGCTGCCGTTGCCGTATAATCTCATCATGGGGCAATCTTGGTTGCATACTATGCAGGCCGTCCCAAGCACCTATCATCAATTGCTATGCTTCCCGACAGAATGCGGTATTGAGCAAATCCATGGCTCCCAGAAATTGGCACAAGCATGTTATCTCCTTGCTGAAAAAATGCCAAAGGAGCTGCAGGTGAATTCCATTGAGGTGACGGATCGAGAGAGCCTCGACGATGTTGGGCAGCTCCCAAATGAAAAGGCCACGGAAGGCTTAGACCGAGTTGAAATTGATGGAAGCCCAGACAAGATCTTCATGGTTGGCGCCTCCCTGAATTAGGCCGACAGATAGTAGCTAATCTTTTTCCTGCTCATCAACCTCGATGTCTTTGCGTGGACTCCATATGAGATGCCGGGTATAGATCCATTCATTTCACAACACCGTTTGAATATTGATCCTAAGTGCAAGCCGATCATTCAGAAAAGCCGGCGGTCAGCCGTAGAGCACACTGCCACTGTTGTTGAGGAGGTTGACAGGCTGCTTGATGTCGGGGCAATCAGGAAAGTGACCTACCCTACATGGCTCTCTAATACAGTGGTGGTGAAGAAGAAAAATGGGACTTGGCGAGTGTGCGTCGATTTCACGGACCTAAACAAAGCTTGTCCCAAGGATTGTTTTCCCCTACCTAGAATTGACCAACTTGTAGATGTGATGGCATGCCATCAACGTATGAGCTTCCTTGATGCTTATATAGGCTATCATCAAATCGCCATGCATCCAGAGGACCAGGACAAAACTGCATTCCTCACCCCAAGAGGAACCTACTGCTATAAGGTTATGCCTTTTGGGCTGAAGAATGTAGGGGGCAACCTACCAAACACTGGTCATCGCCATGTTCAAGGAGCAACTCGGCCACACTATGGAAGTGTACATTGACGATATGGTGGTCAAGTACAAGGAAGAGCAGAATCATATAGCTGATCTAGAAGAGACATTCAGCATTCTACGCAAATATAGAATGAAGCTGAACGCTTCCAAATGTGCGTTTGGGATCAGCTCTGGCAAATTCTTGGGATACATTGTCAACCACCGAGGAATCGAAGCCAACCCAAGGAAAATCACAGCAATCCTAAAACTCGGCTCCCCTCGATCGGTCAAGGAAGTTCAAAAGTTAATAGGAATGGCCGCCGCACTTAACAGGTTCATCAGTCGGTGCACAGATCGCTGCCGACAATTCTTTCATACACTACGGCAGGGTAAGGCTTTTGAATGGTCTGCCGAATGCAAAGCCGCTTTCAACGGCCTCAAGACCTACCTCCGCTCAGTACCACTCTTGACAACACCTGCTGCTAGTGACCCACTCATTTTGTATCTAGCAGTTTCTGACAGGGCTGTCAGCGCCGTACTGATAAAGGAAAAGCTGGGGGAGCAACGGCCAGTATATTATGTGAGTAAGGCAATGGTTGACGCCGAAACACACTACCTTCCGCTGGAAAAACTCATCCTAGCCCTAGTCATGGTGGCAAGAAAATTGATGCATTACTTCCAAGGACATAGCATTGGGGTGCTAATAGATTATCCCCTCCGATCAGTACTACGAAGTGCAGAAGCATCAGGACGTGTTTCAAAGTGGGCTCTTGAACTCGGCCAGTACGACATTCAGTTTCTACCTAGAACCTCAATCAAGGGACAGGTGCTTGCCGACTTTGTTGCCGAATTCACTGGGGGTCTTGCCGATTTCAAGACCGATGAAATTCGATCGGATCCGAACTGGAGAATTTATGTTGGGGACATTTGGCAGCTGTACTATGATGGATCATCCAATTAGTGGGGTAGCGGAGCCGGAGTTGTAATCATGGCTCCCGACGGCGCAATAATTGAACAGGCCGTCAAGCTCGGCTTCGAAGCGTCAAATAACGAAGCCGAATACGAAGCCCTTCTAGCCGATTTGCGGAATGCACATCTTCTGGGTGCTCGGCGTTTGCTTGTATTTTGTGATTCAAAACTGATGATCAATCAGCTAAAGGGGGGAGTACGCGATAAGAAACGACCGTTATGGCGGCTTACATAAAAATTGCCAACTCCTTGCTGGCAAAATTTGACCATCATGAATTGAACCGGATAACACGTGATCAGAACACACATGCAGATGCCCTTGCTTGCCTAGCCTCCGCCATTAACTCAGAGATTAAACGGACCATCGAAGTAGGTTTCATCCTGGAGCCGAGCATTGGCCCTTCGGAGGAAGTCAAGGTCAACGTTATAGAATCTGGACCGAGTTGGATGGACCCCATTGCTGCATTCTTGTCTTTCGAACAGCTCCCAGAGGACAAGAAAGAAGCGCACAAACTGCGAAATAAAGCCTTGTGATACTACTTGGATCCGTAGAGAAGGCTTTATAAAAAATCCCTTTCTGGTCCATATTTGGAATGCGTGCACCAGGACAAAGTCGAGGAGCTTCTGACTGAAATACATGAAAGCAGTTGTGGCGCTCATTCTGGCGGGCCCTCCTTGGCTCATCGAGCCGTGACACAGGGTTATTACTGGCCGACAATGAGAGCCGGTGCCGAATGTTACGTGAAAAAGTGTGAACAGTGCCAAAAGTTCTCTCCTTTGACCCACCTGCCTGCAGAAGAGCTGAGCTCCGTAACCAGTCCTTGGCCGTTCGCCCAATGGGGGCTTGACATCGTCGGACCACTACCTCGTGCCCTGGGTAACAAGCGATTTTTGATTGTCGCGGTAGATTATTTTACAAAATGGGTAAAAGTGGAGGCACTAACGCACATCCGAGATTCCAACGTGAAGCATTTTGTTTGGAGAAACATCATAACGCGATTCGGCATTCCAAGAGCACTCATTTTAGACAACGGCACCCAGTTCGATTGTGGCGTCTACCGAGAATTGTGCAACAAATATGGTATCCGGCCTTACTTTTCTACGCCGGCCTATCCTCAAAGAAACGGTCAAGCTGAAGCCTCTAACAAATCTATCTTAGACGGCATCAAGAAAAGGCTGGAGAAAGCTAAAGGAAAATGGGTCGAAGAATTGCCGAGTATGTTGTGGGCTCATCGAGCTACGTCGAGACGATCTACTAGGGAAATGCCGTTTGCTCTATGCTTTGGAACCCAGGCAATCATACCCTTGGAGATCGGCCTCCCAACCTTAAAATTGAAAGTTTTTGATATGGGCCAAAATGACATGATGCTGGCCCTGGATTTGATTCTGATTGAAGAACGCAAAGACCGTGCCCTTGCGTCCATGGTGCGGTATCAGCAACAGCTTGCTAAGTTGTATAATCAATGTGTTCAGCTGTGCCGTTACACACTAGGAGAGTTGGTTCTAAAGAAAGTACTCCCAGCTGCCAGGAAGTCGGCTGATGGAAAATTGGGTCCAAATTGGGACGTCCCTTATCAGGTCGATTCGATCGCGGGAATTGGCCAAATAAAGTCTCCGGATTTAGAGCCCTATCGGCGTATGACGCCTTTGGGCCGAAAAAGCCTCCGGATTCGGAGCGCCCTTCGTGGATAGCACGATTGGCCAAATAAAGTCTTCGGATTCGGAGCCCTATCGGCGCACGACGCCTTTGGGCCGAAAAAGCCTCCGGATTCGGAGCGCCCTTCGTGGATATCACGATTGGCCAAATAAAGTCTCTGGATTCGGAGCCCCATCGGTGCATGACGCCTTTGGGCCGAAAAAGCCTCCGAATTCGAAGCGCCCTTCGTGGATACCACGATTGGCCAAATAAAGTCTCCGGATTCGGAGCCTCATCGACGCATGACGCCTTTGGGCCGAAAAAGCCTCCGGATTCGGAGCGCCCTTCGTGGATATCAC
Organism: Camellia granthamiana; assembly: GCA_036172215.1. Lineage (NCBI taxonomy): Eukaryota > Viridiplantae > Streptophyta > Magnoliopsida > Ericales > Theaceae > Camellia > Camellia granthamiana. The sequence goes on along the minus strand of CM069911.1, from coordinate 82,128,152 downwards.
GATTGGCCAAATAAAGTCTCCGGATTCGGAGCCCTATTGGCGTATGACGCCTTTGGGCCAAAAAAGCCTCCGGATTCGGACCGCCCTTCGTGGATATCACGATTCGATCACGGGAATTGGCCAAATAAAGTCTCCGGATTTAGAGCCTTATCGGCATATGACGCCTTTGGGCCGAAAAAGCCTCCGGATTCGAAGTGCCCTTCGTGCATACCACGATTGGCCAAATAAAGTCTTCGGATTTGGAGCCCTATCGGCGCATGACGCCTTTGGGCCGAAAAAGCCTCCAGATTCGGAGCGCCCTTCGTGGATATCACGATTGGCCAAATGAAGTCTCTGGATTCGGAGCCCCATCGGTGCATGACGCCTTTGGGCCGAAAAAGCCTCCGAATTCGAAGCGCCCTTCGTGGATAACACGATTGGCAAAATAAAGTCTCCGGATTCGGAGCCTCATCGATGCATGACGCCTTTGGGCCGAAAAAGCCTCCGGATTCGGAGCGCCCTTCGTGGATATCACGATTGGCCAAATAAAGTCTCTGGATTCGGAGCCCCATTGGCGTATGACGCATTTGGGCCGAAAATGCCTCCGGATTCGGAGCGCCCTTCGTGGATATCACGATTGGCCAAATAAAGTCTCCGGATTCGGAGCCCCATCGGCGCATGACGCCTTTGGGTCGAAAAAGCCTCCGGATTCGGAGCGCCCTTCGTGCATACCACGATTGGCCAAATAAAGTCTCCGGATTCGGAGCCCCATCGGCGTATGACACCTTTGTGCCAAAAAAGCCTCTGGATTCAGAGTGCCCTTCGTGGATACCACGATTGGCAGTCTCTGGATTCGGAGCCTAATCGGTGCATAACGACTGTTTAAATCTCCAAATCTAGAGCCAGGGCCGGTCAATGTTTATACAATGAAACACAAAACACGTGTATGACCGAATAAATATCCAATGTTTTTTATACATTTATTCAAACATTAAATTAAATTAAAATTACAATCAAACATGCAAACAAGTGTGTGTCGAATAAAAATTACAATGAAACACAAACACTTGGAATAGACAATGTACTATTATTCAATCAGTCGAAAATTACATGGATTTTGCATTACAATGCCTACAGTGTCTACTTTTACACGGCTTCTCCCTTATCACCACTCTTTTCGACTTTAAAGGCGGAGAAGGGAAAATGATCACGTTGGTACCGCGGAAATGCCAAATCAACACCCTTTGCTCGAAGAGCCTCTGCGGCTTGAAGTGCCTTAATCCAACCATGCCTAAAGCCGCGGTTCTCACACCGGCAGACTTCCTCTGCAAGTTTCTTTTTGGTTTTGTCGATCCCAACCTTCCGGCCCGCATAGAAGCCTTGTTCAGACCCCATGGTCCTCGCATTTTCTACGGCAAACATACTTGCCGTATCTCGGTCGGCAATGGTGTGACTTAACAGCCGTTGTGTCACTCTTTCTTCCACGATTGGGTTAGATTGACCCGCCGCACGCAGCTCGGTGGCTTGAGCTTTCCTAAGCTCCCTAAGCTCACACTCGGACGCTCAGCCTTCTTCGCATGAACCTCCAAACTATGGATTCGTTCATCCTTCTTCTCTATTTCCCATCGCGCAGCGCGCAGACGCATGCTGACTTCATAAGCGGTGTATAACCCCTTCACCGCCCCATAAATGCCTTCTCAAAATACTTCGAAATCTTGTCGTCCAACCATCGACTGCTGGACCTCTGGTGGAAAGATCTATCGAGCGAACTCGACCGCTACACCTGGATCGTTAACGATGGAATCCGCTTCCGTCATTGGTTTATTCCCCACAAAAATCGCAAAACTCAACGGTCGTGGCGTCGCATCGGTCTCACTTCTCGATCGCGGTCGCGGGGAGCTTCCCCGTTGCTGTTTGTCTTTTCGGGGTGATCTACTTCAACGACTAAGGGGCTGGCGTTTTTCCCGTTCCTTGGACGTCTTTCCTCCAGTGCGCGTAGGCTCGTTACTGCGATTCATTGTAGTGTCTAACTCAGCCAATGTTCGTCATTCTCCTCTGCTATTGAAGAACAGTCCGTTTGACATTCGCACTTATCCCAGGCTAGTTTAAATCAAGTCTTAATTGAAATAAGTGGAATTACTGGCGCTAACTCACCCCATTTATCCTTAATGTATACAGCGCCCCCGAGGTGACGTCCTTAATTCTAAACGCCAAAAGCCAGATGCCGATCGGACCACTCCACGAACTAGTCCCATTCGGCTTGTGAAGCTCATGCAGTGTTTGGGGCAATGGCAGATTTATTAATCTGATCGGCCAAATGTCTAAAGCCAATGCCGATCGATCTATGCCCCAGCCACTCCACGAACTAGTCCCATTCGGCTTGTGAAGCTTATGCAATGGCTGGGGCAATGACAGATTTATTAATCTGATCGGCCAAATATCTAAACCCAATGCCGATCGATCTATGCCCCAGCCACTCCACGAACTAGTGCCATTCGGCTTGTGAAGCTCATGCAATGGCTGGGGCAATGACAGATTTATTAATCTGATCGGCCAAATATCTAAACCCAATGCCGATCGATCTATGCCCTAGCCACTCCACGACCTAGTCCCATTCGGCTTGTGAAGCTCATGCAATGGCTGGGGCAATGGTAGATTTATTAATCTGATCGGCCAAATATCTAAACCAATGTCAATCGATCTATGCCCCAGCCACTCCACGAACTAGTGCCATTTGGCTTGTGAAGCTCATGCAATGGCTGGGGCAATGGCAGATTTATTAATCTGATCGGCCAAATATCTAAACCGAATGCCGGTTGATCTATGCTCCAGCCACTCCACGAACTAGTGCCATTTGGCTTGTGAAGCTCATGCAATGGCTAGGGCAAGGGCAGATTTATTAATCTGATCGGCCAAATATCTAAACCCAATGCCGATCGATCTATGCCCCAGCCATTCCACGAACTAGTCCCATTCGGCTTGTGAAGCTCATGCAGTGTCTGGGGCAAGGACAGATTTATTAATATGATCAGCCAAATATCTAGACCCAAATATCAATTTATGCCACAACCACTCTATGAATTATGATACTTGACATTGAAAACAAAATGTAGCCATTTTACAATTGAAAGCAATACCATTCATCAACAACAAAATTTAGCACAAATAATAGCAAGGTAAAAAAGGAAATTTTCATTAGTAAATTAGGCACAAATTGTAGCCATTTTACATACGAAAATTACTAAACAAAAAGCTACAAGTTCGCCTGAAAATGACTAGCAAAACAACTATGGTTGTAGCAATACATGAAAATTACCAAACGAAAAGTTATAAAAATACATACGAAATCCTAAAACAAAAACATCGCCCAAATTAGTCCTCGGAGTCAGACTCTAGTGGCTCAACATCCACTTGCTCGTATGGAATCGGCATAGCCAATGTCACATCAACAGCAGCAAGGGCATTGAGCTAGCCGTGTTTGAATCCCCAATTCTCGAATTTGGGGACTTGCTCCACGTAATTGTCGAGGACGGCGCTCTTCCCAGCCTCATACGCCTTCGAAGCTTCAGAATCGGCTAATTCCTTCGCCGCCTTCGATTCTGCCAAATCCGCCTCAAGTTTGGCGATCGCTTCTCGGGCTAACTTCAGCGCAGCCTCACTTGTATTCGCCCTCTGCTCAGCAGCCAACCTGACCTCATCTACATTTCTGGCCCTCCCCATCTCGGCCTCGACCCTCGCTCCCTCCATCTTCACCCTCATAGCCTCGAACTTGGCCCCTGCTTCTTTGGCCTTCAACTTCCGTCTGTAAATGGCCAAGTTGTTCGACGACGTCATGATGGCGATGACCCATCTCCGCTATCCTACCGACCGTCTGCAAAACAGGAAATTAGAACCAAAACGGTATTTGCATAAAATGAAAAGATGAAGTCAAGATATATACCAAAAGAGCCGATTGAGCGGCTAATGCTATCGCAACCAGATCCGACTTCGATCGGAAAGTCGCCTTGTCAGCCTACAATGAAACGGACGTAGCCATGCTGAGTGCGACGGCAGGATCTTTAATGACCGAAGAATCAGATCAGAGGAGATCGGCGAGTTTTTTATCTTCGGCTGAATAACAAAGGGCAGGATCACATTCGATTCCTCTACACGAGGTCGTTTGTCGGGTCGGTTTTTTTGAGCCAGCCTCGACCTCGGCAGGACGCTTCTCTGCCTTTTGCTCGGCCTCTTGATCGGCCTGCACAACCATTGCGGACTCGGCGCTTTGGTTTTTTGCCATTTCTTCAACAGGCAAGGGGGGTTAAGATTCGACAACGGGTAGGGAAGGCTGGGATTTGGCAGCAACTGGCACTTGAGATAAAATGGCCTCTGCTCTTCACCGCGCGGCCATCCTTTCCGCGTTCACCTTCTTGGCAAGTTGCGTGAGGCTTAACCCAGCCATGTCTTCAGGGTATATGCCGGGAAGATCCTCTAAACCGATAAAAACGTCTTTAAATGGAAGGTCCCCTCGGCCCGAAGTAGACGGAGGGTCGGCTGAATTAAGGCCGGCTTCCTCAAAGGTCAACTTCAATGCCTCGTCTACTTCCGCGTCAGATTGATCTGACTCGGCGACCTCAGCTACTTCCGCCCGCTCCGAATCGAATCCCTCTAAACCGACTTGTTGCAAGTTTTTGAAGTCGGTCAAAATAAGAGCGGTAAGAGACTCTTCACCTTTCGGTATTGGGATGTTTTTTGCCGCCGAAAAGGTCGTATAGGTTGGCTCGTAGTGAAGCATCATGTGGGCCGCCATCCCCTGTCTCTGGAGACTTGGACGGCTAAAATATTTGAGCGTGACTTTGATTTCTGAAAGAACGACGTCGTTGGTTGAGGTCAGGAATTTCTTCAAATCGTTTCCTGCATAAGCAAAAACCATGAGGTCTCAAAAATGAAGTTTTATAAACACAACGAAAAATAGACACAAGAAGATATACGGCCACCTGGTTCGCCCCTCCATCTAGGAATAGGATCAAGGCGATCCTCGCCTTCGCCGAATTCCCAATTTCCTCGGACAACAACCGTAACGTCATCAACTCACTTTCCAGAGCTGGAAAGCATAGTGACTAGTTGATGGTCAGTGTCCTTAGTCCTAAGGAAATAGCGTCCATGCCGACCAGAAGACTTCGCCAAGGCATAACAGTGCCGAATAGCAGAAATGCCAAGGTTAATCCTAAGGCGACGGTTTAGCTCTATAATCCCCATTATGATTCTAAAAAAATTAACATTGGGTTGAAAGGGGATAAGACTCCAATAGCGAAGGACAGCCCTGAGGAATGGATGAAGCGGGAAACGAACTCCACCTTTCGCAATCGACAAGAGAGGGAAAACGATTGTGCTTTGATCGTCCCTCTCCATGTCGAGAGTGCCGTCTGTCACAAGTAACAGACGGACATCATCAGGGATAGAAAAATGGCGTCGAAAGCTAGAAATTCAATCCGCAAAGAGAAGATCTTTTAGATGCTTTGCCATTTCGATCAGCTTATAGGAATGTGCTAAACTAAGGGCAAACCAGGAAAAAGGACTCAAAGCAAAGAGAGAGTAGGGAGGAAGGAGACTTACAAGAGATGGAGAAGACAATGGAAGACGAGCGGAAGTTGCAGAAAAGAATCGGAAGGCAGTTCAAAAACTTTAAGCATCCAGAATGTGCGTATTCGAGAAGACGACAAGATTTTAAATCATAATAAATGGAGGGCGTACGAAGGGACGGGAAGTTGAAAGGATAACTGAGAAGCGTGCGCTCTGACAACCGTTGTTGAAAATGAGGTTAGCCGCCGAATTTCGGCTCTGACCTTTTGAAGTTCGAAACCAAACACTCCAGCTAACTGTCGTAAGTGAGGTGCTTGGGGGACAATTGTGGGGGGCCGAATATTGGGACTCATGGAGAGGCCGAATATCCAAACCTGTGTCGAAGTATATATTTCATTCGACCCCGTCCCGCAGTTTAAATCCTGCCCTATTCGGCTGTATAGCCGATTGAGTAAGGGACCGAATGAGAAACGGTTTGCTGCGAACCAAGCCGAATAGACAATTACACGGCAAATTGAAAGTGGGTTCATTCCCGAGGCCCAAGAAGGAGAGTAATATAAATACAAGGTCATCAGTCAGAGGAAGGTATGTGAGAACTATTATGCTTAGCTTAGAATACAAGTAATCTTGAGTGTAGAGACTGACTTGCCCGTCGGAGTGCTAATTTCGGCACCCCTGACCGGAGTGTTTATTCCTTTTCAGGTGACTAGCAGAGGATCACGAGCGTCCCCCAGGATCAGAAGAGTATTTCCGAACCACTCCTCCACATTCTTCATCTGATTTTCATCTTTCTCTCAAAAATTATACACAGAGCTTTAGCTTTAAGTTTATCTTACTTGTGTGAGGTTTACAGATAAACACTCTGAGCTTTTCGTATTGTATCATTTTGTGAGTGAGTTTTGTTCCAAGCTTTCTATGAAAGCAAAAACAAATCATTTCAATCTTGTAAGAGTGTGGGACACTTAGTTTTCTTAATTCCTTAAGAGTGATTGTAAATCACCTAAGGTTTGCAAGAGTTTGAAGACTTGGTATAGTTTTTGTAAAATTTGTGGAGGATTCCTGTCATGACCCGAACCCGCCCGTATGGGTTAAGGACATAACCGGCCAGTAATCCTGTGATTACCTACGGCCTCAGACCAAAACAGACTTAACTCATCAGAGTAAAGGGGCCAAACGGAAGCAAAAATTTAAAACTTTGTCCATAGAGCCGTG